>CAEGAD010096152.1:0-27950 GCA_903067055.1 Poeciliopsis paucimaculata | reverse complement strand
TGTTACATGACTTTGTGTTTTTATGTTTGTTATGATGTAAAGCACTTTGAAATGCCTTGCTGCTGAAATGTGCTATACAAATAAAATTTGATTGATTGATTGATTGATTGATTGATTGATCACTCCAGAACCTTTGCTAGCTTATTTAAGGACTTTAAGCTGTAGAATTAGCATCACAGATTATGTCAGCATTTCTGAAACTGTAATTTATGACTCTGGTATACTTTGATAAAAATAATCAGCTGGTGCTTACAGCCAGGCTATGCAAACTTTACACACACAGTTCTCTGTTTCTGGTGTATTTGTGTGACATTGTCATGGGACCACAAAGTAGAGGCTAGGAACAATACCACGTTTACAAAGAATCTTCGAAAAATCCTCCTGGAAAACAACTGTTTCTGTGCAGATAAACCCGTAGACTTTAATAACCCACAGTTGGGTACGACCTCCAACTCTGAATGACTGATTAAAAGTTAGTTTCTTGAAGAAAAATAAAACTTTTTGGTGCCTGAACTTAATATTACACTGCTTTCTGTGAAATTACAAGCAGATGTGCCAGACACTTTGTCACCCAAAAGAACAGTGATTATGGTGGGTCAGAGTGATTATGTTGGAGGGAGAACAGATGAGGACAGAAGGAATGACTTTGCATATCCTTCTTGCACATTGCTGAAATGTGGCAAACAAAGAGAATCCAGCATGATGTAAAAGCTTAAGTGTCTAATATTTCTAACAAACCAATAATTATTCATATTGTAGTTTAAACTAAAAATCCAAACCCAAGCATTAACTTTTATGCAAGTTACAACCAGAGTGACCATCCTGTCTTTCTGTATCCGCGGAAAGAATCAATTGTAATTTTCACAACAGCAGGGACAATTTCAGAGGTGCAATTTCCCAAGATATCATATTACACAGTGTCAGCACCTACCAGAATTTCAGGTCTGCCAGGGCATGATGTGATGTGATGTGATTACGTTTCGCAAAGGTGAGACTGGTGGATATTTTTGTGATCCTGTAAGTCTTTGTGCGGCAGATGAGGATGGACATTAGTGTGGTAGATTCACTTTCACCCCGGGTCGTGGTCGTGTTGACAGGCTTCAGTTTCATTCTTAAACGCCTCCTTTGGTCTTTGCTGTGTTCAAACTAACTCAGAACATAAAGATGTGAGAGGAGTAGAAATACTTTGAGTCTTTTCACGCCTGATAGTCCGATAGTCGGATCGATTGGGGACCGAAGTTGCAACTGAACAGAGTCAAACAAATCAAACTAATTAAAAAATGTCTTCACACCTTTGCCTGTGGTGGCGCTGTACTGAAGGAAACGACACAAAAACATCTGAAGAAGACTTGAGCATAACTTCCTTTTTCAGAAAATGTGAACAAAAATGGAGTGCAACCATTTTAGTGGTTTTGGATTTGTCTTTCATCCTAGTTTAAAGACCACAAGCTATTTCTCCCTCTACTGCTAGACTCTCGTCGTTTTGGTTGTATTTACCCAGAATGCTCTGCACTATTGTTCGCTTCCTGTTTTTGGATCGGTCTCTGGTCCACTTGCATTCTCATATGTATTCAAACCATGTCAGGGTTCATTTAATGGAAACTAGAGCTGTGGTTTTTGGGTGGACTATACTTTTGGTGCAAATTCGATTATGCATTCACACCTCTCCAAATGAACCAAACTTTCTAGACAAACCAACCAGAGTTGGATTAACCTCTTAACCCAGTGGCTTAGATTTAAGTATTTTGAGGGTGACAGTTAAGAGTAGTGGACTGAACAAGGCTGTTGTGCTGGTATAAATGCACCCTTAAGCGCCCACTTTCTACTAAACGAAAGAAGGAATTTAAGATTCCAAATGGAACAGATGAAAGTGCCACTGGAGAAAGTGATAAACTTTTCCACTGAAATATATGCCATCAGTTCTGTCACTGTATTTCTCTAAAGAAGATGTCACAAACCACGGGAACAGCCTCACAGAAGCTGACAGCTTTTCGCCGGGGTTTGCTGGAACCTGTTGAGATGCTTCTTCAGGAAAGTTTTAAGTGGGCAGGAGGAAAACGGCTGTCTGGAGAGACCATCATTAGAAAATACAACCTTCTATGGGTGAACTTGAAGCTCATACAGGAGTGCTCCAACTAATAAGCATCTCAATTAGCCAAAGAGCCGAATGCAAGTTTGGGGAAACGCGTGTACGATAATTCACTTGCTCGTTTGCCAGACCTGTTGCTCTTGTTCAGCCATGGAGAATGAGACAACGTGAGGGAAATAATGCGTCGGAGTCTCCTGCGTAGCTTCTTCCTATTGCTAGACTTGACATTTACCCCGGGAGGCTGTGGGCTGTGGCTGCTCTCACTGAAATGATTCAACCTGCTGTGCAGAAGGGAATCTATTCTGATGGATGTCGACAGCTAGGAAGTAGAGATGTCTTGGGGGTGTGGGGAGTTGTGTGTGCTTATATTGTTTCTGGATTTACCAACACACAGCACTTGGCATAGCTTTTATTTGAGCCATTTAGGGGGTTATTTTGGCAGTCACCAAGGGTTGGCATGATGAAGACAGATGGAAAACAGGTACGGTATGACAGTGGGGGTCTCAGAGGGACGGTTTTCAATCACACTTTTGACTGAACAACCTGTCAACCAAACAATTCCCAGACAGTTCAACAGATAGCAAATCCAAACCAGCAGAATCATTGAACATATTATTCTCACATGTAAGGTTGTCACAACACGCAATTAATCTCATGACACATTAAAGTGAAATCAATAATTTCCATTCTGATGACTATTTTTTGGAGGAAAATTTTGTTTGCAGAGACTTAATTTATTTTGTTTATAGTCTTGGTTGTTGTGTGGTTTTATTTCCGTTTTATTTATTGTTATTAATTTCTGAGTTTAATTTTGAACATTTTAGATATCTTTCAGGTCCAGTGTGGAGTGTTCTCTACAAAAGTTTATTTGTGTTTGAGAGGGCATTCTTTTTTGCCTTAACCATTACTTGAAAATGGTCTCCAAATAACAATATTATCATTTATTGCAATAAATACTGGAGTAATTTATCGTCCTGCAAAATGTGTTATGTCACAAATGTTTTTACATTTGAGATATTGATGCCATGCTGAACTTCTTATATTAATTAGAAAACTGTCTCTCGGACACCTGAAGGGAAATTTGTATGCTGTTAGTATAACAATTTCTGTCCATTTCACCTTTTTTTTGGTTTTCTATCTACCAACCTGGAACTTATCTGAAATCTGGTTCCCGCAGTAACAGGTCTACCAGGTCAACTTAAACAACTAAAAATTCTCTCTGTCTCTCTCTCTCTCTATATATATATATATATATATATATATATATTGGGGGTAAGTGGTGTGCATAAGACTGACACGAGATTGTCAAAAATATGACATAACACCTGTTATAAATATGAAGTCTTCATGAATGCTTCTAATTCTTGTCAAAGTTTCATTTGGTAAATAAGATTTTTACTTTAATTGACTTTTTATGAACATTTTCATAGAACTTTGCATGAAAAGGGACATTATTGGCCAAATAAGGCTAAGTTGACACTTTTTAAGTGCAACTCTGCATTGAAAGTGTCACTATTTACCGAATGACACTTCATGACAACAGTCGTAAACATTCATAAACACATGTTCATAACAGGTGTAATGTCATGTTTATGACACTGTCGTGTCAATCTTATGCACACACCTTCTAATAAAGTGTTACCCCAGTTTCAATACAACCTTGGTGAATAAATGTTTGTGTGTTTTTTAACACTGTTCAAGCTTTGTCATGAAAACTGTTCAAATCTTCATAATTTGCTGAGGTTCTTTAAATGTTACACACCATGTAACTTTGTGGTTGTTCCAAACCACAGATCAATGACTCATGCCATGAAATAAATGCCATGGATTATTGGCCATCTCAATCAACGCGTAGGCTCAGTCACTGTTATATCTTTAGACCTATTTTTAAACAAAGCTCCCTTGATACTTTTGATTGTATATTCATCTGCAGGTTTTATCTATTGGAAAGGCTGCAGATTTGATTAAGGGTGATTACTTTTTGTGACTGTATAAGCTTGCACATCAAATATGGATTTGAACAAATGTATTACTCATACATCTTCCTTTGTTTTTCTCACTCACATTTTCTAAGTTCAAAGTATTGCAATGCTGGGAAAGCTACTGCTGCCAAGTATTGTGTACAATTCAGTGATGTCATAGTGAAGATATCTTCATCGTTGAAGATGAAGATGTCTTCATCTTCAGTAAGTCTTCATCTTCTAGAGTAAGGGTACTTACTCTTGTAAGTGTACTTACAAGAGTAAGTACCCTTACTCTTGTAAGTGTACTTTTCCACACTTACAAGAGTGTGGAAAAGTAATTGCCCTTTAAATCTATTAAATAGCTGCCCCACTAATAGAAGCAACATTTTCCATCAAGCATTTCTGTCCTAAAAGATCTTGTGGTTTTGGTCAAAAACCCATGTGCTTACTAGGCCTGGTCTTGGCATAACATAATACTTTATCAATAAAGCACCTTAACAGTTCAACCACAGCTGACAAAACTTCTGAACATTAACAAAATGGGGCTAAAAACACAGTTGTGAGTATATCTACCAAACACGGGCATTTTTTCATCAACAGATACATTTACACCAACAGTCTGGACTGATTTCCAACCCTGCTGTGATTTTGGGTAGTTCCAGACACATTTACTACAGCTATCTGGAATGTTAAGTGTCCAGCAATTTAATTTTACCAGTAACATTTTTAATTATATTTTCTTCTTTCAGCAGCTGTTGTACCGGTATTGATACTTTTTTACAATATTATTAGAAATTGCATGTTTTCGTGATACTGCGCAGTTAGCCTGACCATTGCTTTCCACTCGATTTTAGTATGCCTTTTGTGCTACGCCTGGGATTTCTCCCATTGAGCTAGAGTCTTCTAGCAGAATCTCTGATGGGCCAATCAACAAACAGAACGAGAAATTGTGACGTCAATTTTCTGTGCAATTGTAGAATTGTAGTCTGCCTGTAGTTTTATCAACAGCAATAAAGCTGTAAAATTTAAAACATTCAGGAAGCAATTGTTTTTAGTAGCTGAAAGCCAAACCCTCTGTACGGAGCAACATGTAGAACAAGGGGCTGGTTTTTACCACCCTGCAGTGCAGTCCTAACCTGCAAAAGTTTGAAGCTGTGCTAGACTGTAGAATCTGTTGTACTGTTCTGGAAAACAAAGTCAAATAAAAGCCCTCTAATGATGCATATCACACCCCAATAATCATGAGATGGCATCTGCTAGAGAAGGGCCTTGGAGAACAAAAAAGGGCCTTAAAGCCCTTTATGACATGCACTGAATATCTGAGAGGGAGAGTTATTAGCCAGGGCATTTATATTTCTTTGCAGTCAGAGATTCTCTCAGTAAATTCTGCTTCCAACTTATAAAAGTACCTTTCAAGTCTAGAGCAAGGCAACAGGAAAACTATTACACACAATAAAATATAATAGTGCAGTTCAGCACACACATTACTGGCACCCTACACAGCATTATTGGTTTTGATTAGAAAGTTTCCTCTCTCATTCGCCTGTGAGAGCTGACTCTAAACTAATCTTTGAACCCATATGACATTGTCACCACAGGCAGCGGACTGAATTATATAAATTGGCACAAAGAGAATCAGATAAAAGAGGCTGAGCATTGGAACAAACGGATCACTGCTCTAATGAGCATCAATGAGTTCTTTAATTTCTGTCATTTGTTGTGACTCTTGCCTCTCTTTTTTTTTCTATTTAATTTTTTTCCTACAGTGCTACACTGTATTTAAGTATAACTGTTTGAGAGATCATCCTTTTCAGCATATTTTATTTCCCAGTTCAAACACTGAACAAAAATATGCCAAAACAATTAAATAGACATTATTGTTACATTATTAGCTATTGTAAACGTGCATATATAAAATGTTACATGTTTCGGCCGAAGCACATCTTGATTCACAAGGGCTTGTCCTCATTAAGACTTAGCAATCCATCCCGCTGAAGCTCCTAACAATTGGTGCAGCTTAAGCTTTTTATCCTAATTTCACATCCATGTAACAGGGGTTAGTAGTAAAGATGACAAATCGGTCCAACATATGATGCTATTTTGACTTCTAGTAACACGAAACATCTGTGGGTGAGAAAAGGTCAGCGCTAAGTTCTGCCAACATGCTAACATTTTTTGCTGCCTAGATGCTTCTAAATATTCGTCATGCTCCGTCTTGTGATCTTTTTTTAGTTTACAGCTCCATGGCATCGCAGCAGAACAATAAGCAATCTTTATTGGTGGAGGTGGGAGGGGTAAGGTGTCAAATTAAACATCCAGAAGCAGAAAACTTCCTCCTGTGGGTTAATCCACTGAAAGGATCTGCCAAATTTTATGTGCCATGCCAAGATCGTTATCAAGGCTATCTTCACTCTTAGGGCACAACCTAAGAGACGATAGTATGAGCTAAAGTAGGCAGAAAAACAAGGTTGCTTTAGGTTCCTCTTTAAAAAGTTAGGGCTTTTTCTTTACATAGAAATCACAACTGGGAGGCAAAAGCGCACACAGGCTAGCATACAGTCACTTCTAGTTCCCATAAACCATGTAAAAATCAGCTAAAAAGGTTTAAAAACAACAGTAAGGGTGAATTTATTCAAATATTAAGTAAAGCTAATAAGTTGTTTGTGGTTATTCAACCAAAACATGACTTAATTTTTTGACCAAAATCCCTTTTGACAAAAAATAACTTAGGACATTATTCCAGGAAAGAGATGATATAATGTGAAATAAAAGAATAAAGAATGACGTCACCCAGAGCACAAAGCATAGAATTAGACTGAACAGATCTGCCTTTATAGATCATCACCGACACCTAATCTAGATTATTATTTTATATCGGGACTAATACAGATACTAGTATCTGATCGGTACACCTCCAATTTGAACCATCTGTTTCCTTTAAAAAAATAAAAATAAAAATTATAATAATTTAAGCTAACTTTTACACATTAGAAGCCTGCTTACTTTGTGTCTGCTCTGATCTTTATTAAGAAATAAAAAAGCATCAGTAATCCAGCAGATCCTAATGAAAACTATCTAAGAGAGATATTTTCTGCTTTGCAGTGTGGAGGAAAAATCATGCAGATGGCGACGAGGTGAAAAACATCGAGACAAATGATAAAAGACGAGCTATAAAGGAAGTCAGAAAAGCAATTAGTGTCCGCTAATTGCTCTCATTAGAGGAGATGAGGCCGATTTAGCAGCGTTCCATGATGGACGTCCGAACACGTAGCGTCAATGTGGACAGCACAGATGTGCGGTCTGAGCGCGCCGCAGTACATATTGGCAGCTCTCAGTCTGATAGCAGCAGGGCTGATAAGACCGGAGTCTATCATCAAAACTGCACTCTATCTTATTTGTGTTAAAGAAGCAGAACTGGTTGTAAGTCGAACAGGAGATAGAGAAACAGCAGATGCCTCACAGAGGAGCAGTAAAGATAAACTGCATTACGGTGTAAGAAGAGATGATGTATAAAAATGTAGCGACAGAAAGACAAAGCTCAACTCTTAGCAAGTGTGCAGCCTTACTATTTATATATTAAATAAGTGCAGCAAGGCATCATAATATAAAGCTCGTGTAATCAAGAACAAACTTAACACACTAAAATTGATGTGATCTAAGCTTCCTGCATGAAATCAAATACCTCACTCGCCCTGAAAAGTTTATAGGAGCTCCCAGCACTTTATCGTTCATCTTGTCCATTTTGTAATCAGGTTTCAATTGACGAAACACAAAAAGGAATCCACGCTAAGTGTTTAATGATAGCACCCATTTTCTTTAAGAGAACACATGACAGGCACCGCTCCTGGGGAAACAAGGGCAAGCTGAGAGCAAAATGAGAGCGCAGTAACAGCAAGCAGGGGAGAGCAAAACAGAAAGAGAGAGAGAGAGAGAAGAGATGTTTTAAGGACATTATGGCCCACTTGCTCAAATGTGTTTTGAAATGTGTCTTTTTTATAAGCACTACACAACAAAATCTAATTTACTGGAGAGCAGCCAGAACCAGAGTTCGGATACGGCGGACCATTACGGCGTGGAGCGAAAGCATCCGTGTCCCGTTTCCCCGCATTTTTTGTCACATTACAACTGGAAACTTCAGCATGTCTTATTGGGATTTTATACAACAGATGAACACATAATTGTGGAGTAGAAGGAAAATGAGATATGGTTTTCAAAATGTTTTACAAAACAGAAACACTAAAACATGGATTATGAGTTGATGAGTTTCCACAAGTGGTAATAGAAAGTTTTGCCCGTCATTCCCAATCTGTGGAAATCGATGTTTTCAACTCTTGAGACCTATTCTAAATTAGATTTTAGGTATGGACTGGACCACTTCAACATATAAACATGCTTTGATCCAAAACATTTCATTGCAGCATTGGATGTATTGGCCCATTGTTTACACATTTTGCACTTAAGATAAAAACATTCTTATTTGTTTATGATTTATAAATATGTTCTTCCCAGAACTCCTCAAGAGGCATAGTTCTAGCTTCACCCAGTTCTAATATTGTTAAGAAAAATCTCCAACTAAACACAATTTGATGTCCAATTATTAATCAGTTAATCCAAAACATGACCAACAGATCAGCATCATCACTGCATTGATGCTAAGTACAAAGGGCTGAGCTTTTCACCTGTTGATATTACAAGTATTTTTTTAGATGCAGATTAATCCTCTGCTGAGTAAAGGAATATTTTAGTGTTGTGTTTGACAGCTAAATGTTTTTATTTGAATAAGGAATTCAATTATTTATTTACATATGTTATGTATTTACAGTATTGTGTAAAGAAGGACAGTGAACATTTTGCAGGATCTGGCAAATGTTTTTATCTGATTAATTGTCAAATTAATCAATTAATTGTTAGAATAATCAGTGTAATAACTGATTACTAACGTAGCTGCAGCCTTACATTGTGTTTGCCAATCATATGCAATTCCAACAAAATATCAAAATATAAAGAACTAAAATACTTGTAGAAGTTACAATATGTTTAATCTGAAATCCTCCTTTCTTTAGTAGAAAAATAATAATAAAAAAAATAAATTCTGTCTGTTTGATGCATTAGGGCCAACGTGGATGTAATTAACAAGAATGATAACTCTTCCCTCCGCTCCAACTGAGAGCAACGGGAGCTCCGGTATCTGCTCCATCCAAAAAGCCCCCACCTAAAAAACAGCTTAATCACATCTCATTTCTGCTGAACTGGTGGTTGAGTCAAAGGCGCGGCGCGACGGTGATGCTCTCAGTCTGCTAATGAGTACCAAGTGGCCACGGCAAGTTTAAGGTTACATGCTGCTGCTTTAACTTCTACACCTGCAGCTCGTTCACACGCTCCCAAATATCAATAATCTGAAATTTAAAAAAATTGAAAATCAACAAAACACCTTATTTGTTCCTCCAGCTTACCTCTCTATGATGTCGGCGATGGCACAAGCAAACATCTGCAGGCCCTCCGGAAGCTGCAAAGCGACTGAAACAAAAAAGAAGACGACAAACAGAGGTTACATGCTCGTATTCTAGCAATGGGGGACGTGTTATTGCAAACCTCGTGGACGACAACAGCTGTACTGATTCACAACGCTGGTAGCAAACGGTGACATTTCGGAGAAATATTAATTCTGCTGCTGCCGGTCGGGTTTTAGCGGGTGACGGGCTGCAGGAGAGTCCAAAACGATTACAGCGGCTTCCATCTCTGCGGCTCACAATTCGCCACTAGCGTCATGTGTAGCGCTGAGTCATTCTGCCCTTAAAGTCAGGCAACCAATTAACTTTCACTTGGTCCTCTGATCCCAACAATAAGAGGTCAGTTGATTTACTGACACATGAGCCGGGAAACCTGAAAGAAAAATCTAATTTTAGGGCTTTGCTAAGCAGTTTGTGTCTCTTCTCAGACTCGGAAACAGGCATACTTTAGTTTTTTTAGTTTTTTTATTTTTAATAAACACAAGCAGAAGTGCCCAGAAGCACAGTTTGCCTATCATCTCTGCTGCACCCTCCTGCAATCAGGGAGCCCCTTTCCTTTATGCATATTTCTTCAAAGACAAATGACTGCTACTAATGTAAACACAAACCGGCTTTGAATAAAAAATTCTCCTCAAAAAAAAAGAAAGAAAAAAAAGCATATTAAAGAAAAAAACGAACTGGATAAAGATATTTCACATGTTTTCTATCAAAACCTCAGTAATAAGAAGTGAGTCGGCTCGGCGCACACAAGGGATCTGAACTACATTCGCTGGAAAACATGTGGGAGCTTTGGCAAAGGAAACTTCTTAAGAAAGAGAAATGAGGAAAATGTAAAAGGCAGCCGGTTCATCTGAAAACATCTAGTTGATGATAACCTGTGCAAACTGAGCACTTACAGCATTCATTATTTTTTGTTTGGAAACCAACAGTTAGTTGTATTTTGTCACTCAATCAGATTAACTAGTGTAATCTATGCAAGTAATTAATTAATTAATTACCAAGCAACCACTTTGGCACAAAACCGAGTTTCTCTCGTATCAAGAGGGTCGACCGTCTTTCCACAACATGATGCACTAAATTTTTAATTATGCTGAATTTTTAAAAAAGCATATATTTCAACAATTTTGTGCGAGCTGTGTCAAATACTGACTGAATAAACAGATAACTGTGATTTTCTCACAATATTCAATTTAAGACATATTTATAAAATATGACAAAACAGGGATCTGTTAGGTTGCAGAATCAAAAATAAGATGAAAAGAGTCAAATATGTGAAACACTAAATGAACAGAAATACGCCCATGCAAAGTGCAGCCAGTGTATGGCAAGCCTTTCCATCATAAAATCAGTTCATCCTATCTAAAAATGGATATACATTTTGTCTATGCTAAAAGGTAATTTTAAGATGTCTTCAGTTACGTTTTGACGAGTCAAAATTCATTTCAAACTATTTCAAGTGACGTCACTAGATCTGTCATTTGACGGGTCGCACATCTTAATTACAATTTAAGGTCTTTCAAACGTAATTATGACTGGTTTTACATTTTTAGATACCAAAAATTAAGAATTAGACTCTTTGTGCAAAAAGTACAGCCAAAATAAAAAGTAATATGTGATTGTTATAATGTGCTCAAACTAATATTTTACACCAAGTAAACCAGATTACTTAGTTTTGTTTAAGAAAAACTTATCTACTTTCTAACACAAAGCTAGCATCACATTAAAAGTCCAGCTAAATCGGTCAATCAGTGATGAAAACCAGCTAAATTGCATGTATGGGCTGACAAAGGGAATGTCAAAGGATCAAATACTTCTGTCTGTTTTTGATTTTCTTTGAATGCAGCCATTTGATATTCCTCGCGTCACTCGGGATTACCTGATGCTAAAAAAAATTACACTTTTAAAATGAGCAGCTGGATGTAATCAGGAAATAAAAATAAAAGAAAAAAGTTTAGGTTCTATTCAAAATGTTAACATAGCATTTTGCCTGTAATTACAGTCACAAGTTAGACCCTCATCTTTAACTAAAGGTATTTTCCTCTAACATGTCCATCGTTACAGCAGTGCAAACATCTTGACAGATGCATTTAGTATTTTTTCCCCATAAACTAATAGTATATTGAAAATGAATCCAAGAACAATTTAGCTACATTTAGTGATATTAATCATTTTCTGTCTCCATTAATTAAACATGATATCTTGTTCTCCGCGACTGCAAACACACTGATGGAGCCATTTGTAATCCTCAGAGGAAGAAAAGGCGAAAAGTCAGATGTGGATTATGGGGGTGACAACGAGAAGGTGAATGTGCCACAAAGTCAAGAGAAGGACTGTGGTGCTGATCAATGTAACGCAGCTGATGAACATTTGCTAAAAACAAAAGGATCTGCTTTTCAGATATTTTTTCAACTTGACAAAATAATAAAAACAGTTGATTATTTCGCCAGGAGCTTTGAATGATAGTTTCCTCATGTGCAAAGTGAAAGATGGCTATCGCAGAGTTGCGAGTGACGTGCTTCTTATTGCTTTCAAAAATGACATATATTATAAAAATAAGACGTAAATTTAACCAGTTTCAATCAAATGGGGTTGATTCTTTTTTACTTGTATGGTTGTATCGTTTTCTATCTTTTCAAAATAATCATTTTAAGTTTTATTGCTGTGGCGATCACTTTAATTAGCAGGTCATGTCTTCATTTTATGGGAAGTGCATCTCAATAAATTGACATCAATTGACATGTTAATTTATCTCATAAATTCATTTCAAAATGTGGAACTCATTAGATATATTTGTGCTCAGTGGCATATTGTAAGCACTTATGTTTGATAGTTTTGATGATGATGGCTTACAGCTGGTGAAAAGCAAAAGTTATTTTCTTCTGAAAACAACAGTCAATTGTGAGGAGCTCTTGCAATGGATCACAGTATGTAGCATGGAGGGGATCTTAAGAACGCTCAGGTTGCTGTAATAGCAGCATTTAGCTTGTATGGACTGTTGGGTGGGTCGTCCCTCATCTTTCTCTTGACAACACTTCAGATTCTCTGTGGCGTTTCGGTCAGGTCAGGATGCTTCACAGTAACGCCATGGTCGTTAAGAAAAGTATTTGTACTTCGGGCAGATACCAAGTCCCACTGGACGTAAGAACAGTGTTTATATTAAGCTTATCAGCAAAGAGAAGAGTAAGGTATTCTTAGATTGTTGTGCTGGCCTTGGACATGTCTAAAAAACAATGGACCACCACCAACAGATGACAGGACTCCCCAAATAATCACAAAATTACAGTCACACATTCAGATGAAGCACTTCATACTTCATCTGAAGTGCCAAAATCTGATGTAGTTGATGGGTGTCGAAAAATGTGTCATTTTGTCTGTATGGAGGCATCCGCCTGCCGAACTCTACACCAGACCCTGGTTGAACTATTTCGAAGTGTTGTTTCAGTGGTCAGAAGTTTTATGCGTAAATGGGCTCAGAGAGCAGTGTTGATATTTCTCCTCAACTAGACCGCTTCCACTATCTGGTTTTTGGATTCGTAGAACATGAAAACTTTTAAGGAATGTTTATCTGACGCGGTGAGAAATAATGCACATTTGCTCAATCCTTCTCTAGTACTATAATAATAATAATAATAATAATAATAATAATAATAAGACTTCCAAATAGTTAACTCCTGGATGAAAACTGTAACATTGTTGTTCACAGAGGAGGAAGTCTGAAAGAAAGTGTGGCGCTAGCTCCGTGACTGTTTTGTAAAAGCTAAACAGGGGATGCATTGAGGTAAGGAGAATCCCCCGACAGCAGTGGCGTGACGTACACTGGATGAGGAGGGGTCTCCCACAGCTGGTCTGTGGCGTTCTATGAAAGGTGTGTGCCAATGCGTATGTCCCAAAACCACGTGACTATGTGGCGACTGTCCGTATGAAGTACGTGGGAGCTTTAATTGTTGAAACTTCACACTGGACCTCAAAGAACTTGAATTCTGTGGCTCTCCAATCCTCCTCCAGACTCTGACTTTCATTTAACAAATGAAATGCAAATTTTCGCTTTGATCTATCAAGATTACTTTGGACCACAGAGCAACAGTCCAGTCTTCTTTTTTTTTTCCTTAGCCCAGGTAAGAGGCTTCTGATGTTGTATCTGCTTCAGAAGTGGCTCATCACAAGGGATGTGCCGAACTGCAACCCAAGAACCAAAGAGTTCAGAGAAATAACCAGAGTTCAGAGTACGGGCCAATAGAATGTTAAAGGATGGATATATAGAAATTATCACTAACAATACCTATTTAATGACACATTTACATGTATTGTTTGATTTCTTTGCATATGTGGATTGGATGAGTTGTTGCCAACATCTAGCGAAATATTTATGTCATTTGCATCTTTATAAATACATTAATTTTAAAGTTGGTGATGTGTTCATTACCCATTTTACCCACTTTTTTTGAGCTGCACAACTGAAAAACTTTTTGATGACTTTCAAATTTACCAAGATAGAGCTCCATTTATTGATCGAGTTTATTCCACCCAGAATGCAGGAGGTTTTCATGGGAGGTGTCTGCCATCGATTTCAACACAGCCGTGTGAGCAACTTTGCACCAAAATCTTTATTTCAATCAACAATGACATTTTCTGCCAGTAAACTCTGTCACATCTTTCTACCAGAAATCCATCAATGTGTCTGTGAACCCGTTTAGTTTGAAGTCGCAGAATTCAGTACACAAAAGGGTCTTTTTTACATGACTGGGCCTGCGACAATTTCAGCACTTCAGTGAAGTAATAAAAGATGGAGCAGACAACGGGCCGAGCAGGCTGAGGTGGGATGTACACGGGATGGAGTGATAGACGGAGCAATAAGAGGGGGTGGAGCGGGAGTGCTTCTTACAGATGAAAGGTTAAGGGATCACCCGGCACTCATGAAGGCAAGGAGACGGGTCATTACATGGAAAAGGGCAAGTTTATTAGCGGAGAAGGATTCCAGAGTGCACCTCTGCCATAGCAGACGGAAAATAAAGAGCTTTCTCCGACTGTTGGTTCCTGTGAAAGGGTGAGTCAGATGCTAGAAGTGAGAGTGCATGCTTAAAGCTTAGATCTAAGCTTTATAAATGCTTTCGACTTGAGAGACATTTCTGCCCCAACAGACCAAACATCGAAGAATTGCCTCAACAAAAACACTGCCTGTATTTATAGCCGTTATTGACCAGATGTGTGAAAGACACAAGTAAGAAAGTTTTCTTCTTAAATAGATGTGGCAGTTAATGGTGAACCGCTTTGGTCAAAGTTTTAGTTTCAACAGGAATTACCTGGAGATGGTCAACAGGTTGAGTTGGGACACCTGTTGTAGTTCTGACAGCTGTTGAGATTAGGAAGCTTTCTGTCGGATTATGGTAATCAAAAACAAGAGGTAAACTACAATAAGAAATGGAAAAATATATATATATCAGCAGACAATAGGCTGATATGTCAAAGCCAAGGGATTACTAAGTTTTAAATCTTAAACTTCTCAAGTAAATGCCAAAAAAGGTTGAAAAAAGATAAATAGGAATGTTATTAAATTGGTCATTATTACACTTTTTATGGCAATTTACAACTAAAACAGTCTATAATTTAAAAATAAAGTCTGATTATTACGTGCTTTCATGGAACACAGTTTATTTTTCTGTTTTTTGTCAGATAAATGTTTAAACTTGTTAAAGAAATGCCAATATCAGACCAAGATAACTGAGTACGTTAAAAAAAATGCAGTATAGGTTTCAGTAATGATGACGTTGAAAAGCCCAACGTTATGGAGACTGTGAAAGGAGTTTAGAAACTGAAGCTTTGCCGTTGCTGAAGTAGAGCAACCTGAAACAATAGCATTTCCACCAGCATGCCTCACAGTTGATTTGACATTTATGTCTTAAAAGCTTTGTCTGTGGGCTACAACAAACACTCAAAATATTACAGCAGTCAAACTGTCTACTCATTTGTCTCGCAAGTACATGTGAACAATTCTTGTCAAAAACATTCGTAATTCTCATTCCTTTGTATCCACAGACTCTTTTCTGTACGGACAAAATAAAAAAACTTAAAAAGAACAGCCACAGTGAAAACGACAGTGGCATTTGCTACAAGCTTGTTTCAACATTTTTTTTTTTTTAATTGACTGCGAATGTAACCACTGACAGACCACATGAATGCTTGTGACATTGACATCGTAATTACAATGCAACACCTTGGGAGGAAACCTTGAACTAATGCACTGATGGTAATGGTAATTTGACACAACGCCTACAGAAACAGTGCAACAGAAAAGATTCCCCAATGGCATCTATGGTCGAGGTATGACTGTGGAAATGATGAAAAGGAAAACATCAAGAATAATAAAGCGGCAGTGTTATGTCTTTACAGATAGTGATATTTTATAGAAAAATCATGTAACCTCTGCCAGGAAATGTCTATCATAAATGACTTAAAAAATTTTGAAAATTGGGCCTCTGTCTCTTTAAAAACGCCTGATCTTTCTGAATCTCTGCCTTCAGGAAGTCATCACAACATGGCTCCTCTATTAACCCTTTAACAAAATTTTTTCCAGATTTTACTGTGAAGTAATGTGTATAATGAGCTCAGCTGATGTGTAGTTCCACCATGCGGTTTGCTAACTGCTGCTGGCTAGTCTGAAGGAGCCAACCAGGGAAGTCGCATGGGAGGGCCGCTCAGTGAGGATAAAGCTTGGAAAGTACAGCTCCTAGCAGAAGCTTTGTCCTTGAAGCCAGAGCTAGGTCCACCCAGGTGTTTTGCACAGCCGATTGAAAAATCCTTTAATTTCCCGTGGCAACCAAACATGCATGAAAGAATCAAAGCAACACTCCAGGAAAGTTTTTGATGAGTGAATAACATTATGACATGATGTAAAGCCTAAAAAAAAGTTGATCTTACCTAATAGTGCTCCTTTAAATACCTAACAGTGTTGAACAGATAAGCATCTGAATCTGGAATGGACTTTCAAAACAAGATTAGAAATCCAGTTGCCTTCTACGCAGGAACTTACAGTTTGGGTTTGAGCTCATTTATTATTTTCCAATGAACTTGATCTCAGGCATATAACATTATTGAGAGAAATAATACTCAAATCTTAAGAAGAAAACATAAAATATGATGAATGACCTATAAACAAGAGCTGCACAATGTACCCTAGTTTGGAGTGACACAGGCTAAATATTGAATTTTTTCATTATTGTGTAGCTGCAAACATTGTGTCAGATTCTAAAATCTTCCTACACCGGGACAAACACAATACATTTTGGAACTTTTTTCCCCCATAAACTACAACATCAGAACCCAGAGAAAATGGTAATCACAGGCGACTGTCGTAGGCTTAAAATAAATTCAGTGGATTCTGAGAGGAAACCTTGCTAAGAGATTATTATTAGCATTTTGTATCCTAAAGATTGCCATGACACAGGCTGGAAGACAACAGGGCAAAAATTTTATTAAAAGCTGTAAAAGAAAACTGTAGCTAAGCCAAAACCACTGAATCACAAAGCTGACACTGCGATATAGTTCTGGTACAAGCTGAGTACTGACATATTAGAACACCATCCAAAAGGGAACGATTAGAACAGCAGCTTATGAAAACATGATATTTTTTTGTTCCAAAAATAAGTCAGTCTACTGAGCTACGTGTGTGTTTAAGACCATCACTACACATTATTAGAGTGGATTTTTCATTGCTTTCATTTTTTGTTTTTGTTAATGTATGCTGTTGGCACAAATCAATAAAGCATTATCTATCAAAAACTTAAACCTAATCCTAAGGTAGGTCATTTTAAAAGCTAAATATTTTTTTTTTGTCAAATGGTACAGAGGATCAGCTATTTTCTTCCAAGGTTTTTTTTTTTTTAAACTTCACAGCTGATATAAACCAAAATTATTAGACGGTCAGTATTAGATTCTATCATGTGTTGTTCTTTTGTTCCCAATTTTTAACAGATTGTGTGAGACTCAAGAGGAGTTCAAAGGATGAAAAAGAAACAGATGGACACTAAGAGGAACAAAGAGGAACAAGGGTGATAAGGTGAGTTATGCCCTTTGAGTTCAGAGAACGGATGAGCACAGATAAAAATAAATAAAAAAAATAAATAACTAAATCTGTGCCAGCAGGATGTAGTAAACCTAACACTGCCAACAGCAAATGCTTTAAAAATAAATAAATACAATGATGTAATCCTTTTGGCATACAATTCCCATATTTCTATTGATGATAATAAGGGACAGAAGGATCACATATTACATATATTGGTGAAAAATGTTTATCTTTTTTCAGGTTCAGGCTGGTAGATGAAAAACCAAGCATTAGTAGAAGTCAAAACATACATGGAGCACTGCATGGGAGCAGAAACTGAAAATAGGCATGCTATAAAGAAAGAAAATACCAAAATATGTGGCTCCCAGTCGGGCCCAGGGTTTTTGTTTTTGGAATGGAAAATCTACTGGACACAGAAAAAAATATAGAAATAGAAGAATAAGCCTCACCAAGTTATGTAGAACTGCCGGGTAAAATGACAATCTGCAAGGAGAGCTCCTGGAGCAGACAAATTTTTTTTTTTTTTTCAAAATATATTTTTGGAATAATTACTTCTCAGTTTGTCAGAGCCAGTGATGGCATAGTTACTTTGGAAAAGTAACTTTAATCGGATTACTGATTACTCCTTGAAAAAAGTAACTTAGATTACTGACTACTTGATTTGGAAAGTAACTAAGTTACATTAAAAGTAGCTATTTTAGTTACTTTCAGCAGCTGCTAACAACAACGCTCCACCACTTGTGAAAATCACATTGATCTTTGCCAAAACTTAATTGCAAGTTATTTTATAATGATTACATCAACAATGTGTCTCCACTTATATTGTTGAATTGAAGGGGAGATTGTTTAATGCTTACAACAGTACAAAAAAACTTTAGCAATTTGTGTGTTTTTGTGTGTTTCTATTGTCTGAAAAACTATAAATAGGAATTTGGACACCCCCCTTAAATCTACAAGCTACTTTAAAAAAATAAATAAATAAATAAAAAACAACCCCAAAGCCGTTTATAATAATCAAACTGGGCGAGCGAAACTCAAAATAGTTCCTGTTTTTCCAGCAACGAAATGCATCTCCCTTCTTCCCTCCATTATTTGTTTCTGTCGCAGAGACTCTCCACGAGGCGCGTAGAGGAAGTACAATTTAATTACAAAAGAAAATTGTAACGCAAAGTGGTTTTGATAAGTAACTGTAGTCTGACTACTGGATTTGAAATAGCAACACTGCTGAAAAAAGTGGCCAGACGTCAGTTTTGTGTGTGTGTATATATATATATGTATATATATATGTAAAATAGTGGATAAAGGGGTCAAGACTATTTATACCACAGCAGGTATGGAGAACCACAAATGCAAAACTTCAATCATATACAAATCTGTTAATCTCTTCATGTTAAATAAATAAAAAAAATATTACTTTTTATTTAAGTATTTATTTCAGCTTGAGTAATGCAGAACTGATCTGATCTTTTCCATAGCAACGATCAGAAGCAAGACGTTGCACCAGAAGTCCAGTGAGCTCACTGATGAGGTCATAGATGACATCATGTACATCACAGTAGATCAAAGAAGTTCTGATTCTTAAATGCATGAATCTCAAAGCATGAGTCAGATCCCGACGGTTCTTGGTGATAGTGATCCAGGAGGATCGCTTGGTGTTTTTTTTCCTCAGAACCTGGTACAGTTTTTTTGTGTTTCTGGGTTACTTTTTTGTTTGTAGCCATGAACATTTTATCCTATACCAATGTGATTTAGTTCTTTTAGGCAGGAAGGCCTCTGCTACTCGGTGTTATTAGTCAGTTCTCTTCAGTTTTAGTAGAATTTAGCTTGTTGTTTGTTCAGAGTTAAACCCATATGCATTAGTTTAGTTCTTCACAGCTTTGAATTTGATCTGGTTTTAATGAATCATTAGAAACTGTATATTTCCCAAGTTATGCAACAAAACGTTTACTTTTAGCTAGTTTAAGCCTTCATGTTACTTTGCTGTATGAAGAATGTTATTATAGAAATGTCATAATAGGCTACATGTCATTATATGACATTATATGACATATATATAATGTCATTATATGACATATAAATTATGATATCATGATATCATATATTATATCATGTGATATATGAAATCATATGATATATATCACATATATATATATATATATATACATACACACATTATTTTTAAATGTGTGAACAAGAAGCAAGCAAGCTAGGAATGGGCAGCAGCTTGCCACTTGTTGCAAGTAGCAAGCTAGCTGCTTGCAACCTGAAAGTAACTGCTGAGCAATTAACCCTTTAATCCCAGGATAAGTTAAAATTAGCTTGATCATTTCCATTCTGGAATATTTTTGAAGAGCAATTTTGTTCTTAGAGACATCATAATCCATTTTATTTATGGTTCTGGTTGTGTGTGGTTTTTATTTCTGTTTCATTTATTGTTTTGCGCTTGTGTTTTATTTTGGATATTTAAAATATCTTCCAGTTTCAGTGTTAAGTGTTCTTTAGAAAATTAAAGTTGGTTAGAATTTGAGTGGTCGAACTTGTATTACTCTGCCATTCTCTATATTACTAGCTTGAAAATGGTCTCAAAAACTACAATATTATCTTTTATCATAATAATTATTGGGACAATTTATCAACCAGCAAAATTTGTTATTGCACTAGCCCTCTGAATAACTCAAGTTTTATTGACAGAGGACATACCGATTGCACCTTCATAGAAGAAATACAAAAAATAAATGGTCTCAAGAAAAAGGAACTAGTACTGAAATGGAAATAGAACTGGAGCATTGCTCACTGGCTCTCAAGCCAATTGTGAACAAACCATTAAAAAAAAAAAAAGTGTTTTAGAGAGAAAAACAGCAAAAAAAAAAATAAAGTTTTGTGTACATTTGTAATGGAAACCGAGCTACAGAGCAGGGGTGCCTGCATGTTTTAGTTCTCTCCCTGGTGGTAGTGACAACCATTTCAGCAAGTCAATGTTCTTCTCAGGCATCCTAACAAGCCATCATTTGATCCAGGTGCGTTAAACCAGGGACTGGAGTTTGACACCCCTGTCATACAGTAAACTGCTCGACCAACCAACACCAAGCTGATAATGTTCAGAGTCGGCGCAACAAGTCGCAACAGATGTGTCAATTTTATGATGTATTACAAAGTTGACAGTAATGGAAAGTGAAAAATATAAACTTAGCGATTGAAATACAATTGTTAGCAACAGAATTTAGCCTTTGTGGGACTGAGAAATGCTGGTGTAAAATTTGGAAAAACTACATGTTGACAAAAACATAACCCTGGCCTTTTACATATGGGGGATAGTGAGCAATAGAAAACACAGTGAAAACATGTTTACATGAACATTTACATGCTCATGTAAATGTTCCATTTACATGAGCATTTCTAAGTATGATCAGTTTCAAAATTCTATACTTTTTCCATTTTATCTTTTAGGCACATTCATTTACTGTAATAACCAGACTTTTTGACTAACATGATGCAGTAAACTAGGCAAAGTAATACAGATAGCAGAAAAAAAAGACCTCTAACCAAACTATATCTACTATCATGTCAAAACATGTTTGATGAATTTTATTTATTTATTATTTTTAGAAATTACATTTTCTTGAATATATTTTAGAATTCAGTCTGGCAATTCAATTTTTTCCACACCTACTGAATGGGAAAAAATGCACAGAGGAGACTGCATTCACAGGTGGTGTGCTTAGAAGCCTTCCTGTATGGACAGTGAGGAGAAAAGAAAATCTGAGTTGGGGCGCTAGCAGCTTCAGAGTGAGTGCAGTTCTCCAAAACTGTCAATAGCACACCAGCACAATTCCTATGGGAGTGCCATCACTCTAAAGATCAAAAAAGGGCCAACATGTTCCATTTACAAATTCAGTGTTAACTGACACCAAAGCACACAGGACATGAAGTGCATGTGAAAAGCATTTTGCTTCAGTTTAGTGACCCAGAAGAGGGAGCAGAGCGCAAGAAAAAAAAAAAAAAAAACCTTTCTGTAAAATTACAGCAACATGGAGCTTAAACGATCTTCAAAAGAAGCCACCCTCAATGCACTTTTTGCTAGTATAACACACACACACACACATATATGTATAAATATATATTTTATTTTATTTTTTCTTTTGGAATATGGCTCAGAGATGCTACATTTCCTATTTGGTTTGATGGATTATTCGTCCTGAGGCAGTTTCCAGAAATTCTCATCTTACTGTCAGTGGAGGCAAACGTAACCTTTTTTTTTTTTTTTTTAAAAAAGGACATCTTGCAGCTGGGAAATTGCGCAGTAGCAGTTACCAAAGTCAGATACGTCAAAACACACTCACCTATGGCTTTAAACATTTTTACCTTAAACTGGCTTTCTGTATCAAATGCCAAATGCAATGAAATCTAAACGTCTCCTACCTCTGAGCAGCAATACAAATCTAGTTATATTTATGAAATAATAATGAGTTACTGGTGAAATCTTCCATGCAACTCAACAGTTTAGCAGAAAATGAGGGAATTTCTAACAGTTTTATCTCTTTTAAGTAATACACTTATGTAACATTCTGAGAAAAGTCCAAAACAGACAAAAAAAAAAAAAAAACAATCTGAAGTTTTCTTGATGCGCACTTTGTTTCTAAAGTCTTTTGGACCAAGTCACTAGCTCAGTAAGTCTCATAAAACTGCAAAACTGCTGAAACACTGAGTCCCTTTAAATCAAGACTACAAACCTGCAATCTTAGAGTTGTTTTTGAACCATAATAACTGGAATATTGACCAACATATTTGATGTAATGATGGTACTCGCCAAAATGTAATGTCTGCTATTAGTTTTCACAACTGTTAACTATCTAATATATAATGAATTTTTAATGGTTTTCACAATGCAGAGCTCTTTGAACCACCGTGTTATTGATATGGGCTATGCGGATAAACTTCATTGATTAATTGAAATAACAAAAATTTAATTTATCCCATTAGATGAGTGCCATGTAGTCTGCCTAAAATATAGCACTGCTTGTTAACATGCTTTTCTTTTCAAATCACCATACTCAACATCTAAAATTCCCAAACTTGTTTTGGTGCTTTAAATTATTAAAATAAAAATAAGCTAAAATATTTTCACTTTTAAAACATCATTTGTTCAAAGGAGTTCCACTTACCGATTCATTTTCTTAAAGCATTGTTGAAATTAGACTATTTTCAGCGTTTGAATCAAATTTCTTCAAATTAAAGCACATGCAGACACATAAGTGTAAAATATAATATTTTTCATAAGGTAAGGCAGCCAAAATATGTCTTTGTTACACTGTAAAGGATCGTCTAAACCTGCCATATTACTATTCAACATCTGCAAAATGTTCATCTCGAAAGTAAATATTAAGCATAGGTGAGTTGAAAGTGTAAATGCAGAAATTAAAATGAACAAATTGTCTAAAGGAAGATTAAGAGTCACCTCTCTTTGCTTTTGCTTGTCTCACTCTCCAAACGGTCTTGTGGATCTCAAAGTTGTAATTTGATGGCAGGACTTTGATGGCTTCCTGTAGCTCAGGGTCTTGGAGGATTTCATCTGGAATTTGATTGGCTACCCGTCGAGGGCCCCGCGCTGCAGAGGAAAGGTGACCGTTGACATATTGTCAATTTCAGAAAACAAACCGGGTGAATCATATAAAATGACCAACAGCAGAACATCAACAACCGGTGGGTGGGAGGAGCAGATTACAGAGAAGGAACCGTGTCTCAGATTAGATTTCCATAAATTACCAATGGGTTTAAAATTCATTGCAATCAGAGAAGAATTGAAAAAAAACCAAAAAAAACTAATACTTAGGGATATAATTTCAGTGACAACATCAATGTATAAATGGAAAATCTAAATTTAAATCCGCCACCTAAAACATCTCTTCCAGTTCACATTGGGCTTTATTGTACAAGTTTACATTTCCACAGAGCAAAGGCATTATTCCAGATTATGCATCGTTCAAATATAATTTTTTTCAAAGATGGAGAATGTATTACTGTTTGAATCAGAAACTAAAATCTAAAATAATTATTTATAGATAGCTAATCTAAATAATATAGTCATTCATCAGGTTTTTTCTTTAAAAAAAGAGATCTTAAATAAAATCTGCACCCTTTAGTTGGGTTAGAGGGGGTATTTCTATTAAACGGAAAACAATCAAGATTTTTTTTATGTTTTAAAAGATCATCTATATCATATAGTTTGAAATAAGAAAAAAAATGGTATGGAATTGCAGAAATCCCTTTAGTTTCAAACACACATGAATTTTTGAGCTACGATGAACAGCCAGCACAAACAGCTGTTTTTACTGAAACAGTGAGGACTAAAAAAGAATAAATGACCCTGCAACAACATATAAGCACTTTTTTTGTTTTGTTTTGTTTGCCAATTTTCAACCTAGTCTTCAGGAATGGCTCCTAGGATAGCAAACTTTGGATCTTCGGGAATGTTTTTTTTTTTATATATATATATTTAGGAAAACATTATCCCAGAAGGGGTTAATAATTGGACAAGACTAGAAAACATGAGTGTGATTCCCAACATGAGCACCGCCGACCACCACCAAACATATGAGCTTTAGTCTACATTTCTGTTGTCGACTACAGACATTTTCAGAGATGGATAACAAATCTACATCAGCTTTACTTCTAAAGCACTTTAAGAACAGCTATTAACTGCACCAACGTTTTGTGCAGTATTGATAAGGAAAAAAAAATACTGATGAAAAGACATCAGAATAAAACACAATAAATTAAACAGGCAAGATAGCTGGATCACAATGCTTTAGAAGAATAAAAAAAATGTTTTAGGGAGTGATGTGAAATGTTACACAAAAAGGAACAGTGACGGCAAATGTCCGGCCTACTTTGCTTTTATGTCTGGTTCTGGGAATATGTAAGAGCTGTTTATTATTTAATCAAAATGTTCTGGAAAAGACCAAGAACATCCTAGAGATACGGCGCATCATAGGCCGTTCATAACTTTAAAAAGAAAAAAAAAGATAAAAGAATTTAAAAAATAGTATCTGGTAAGAAACTGGCAGCTAATGCAGAGGAGCCGGAACTGTGGCTACTTGCTCACGTTTCCAGTTAAAAGTCGAGTTAGACATTTGAAGACACTGTCAAGAAGATTGCTCCATTTTTTATATGATTGCTCATCTTACTCTTTGACACATGCATTTTGTATCTTCACAGTCTACAGTGATCGATAAGAGCAATAAAATACTAGCGGAGATGGAGATTTTGTTAAAAGCTTGCATATTTTTCCCATCCCTGAACAACATAAGAGGTTATGGTATGCTTAAAAAGTTCAATTAGCTAATTTCTTCTTCATTTGTTTTTATCGCAAAAATAATTTTTTAAAGAAAAACTCATTTCCTCAAAACTAGTACTTCTCTTGAATCTACAACAAACAACCAGCCCATTTCCTTAGCACTTCCTTTATAGCGCCTTAAGCAAGCGCATAGTCTACTTTTAATTTTGACAAAAGTAGAGGCAGTCTACTCAAATAAATATTATAAGAACTATTTTGTATTATCTTATTGTTTTCAGGGGGAAACAAAAAGATAATACAAATCAAAAAGGAAGCAAGGTTTACTGTAGAAAGCCACTGAATGAGGAAAATGGTGTAAAGCATTTAAGACGTGGTGTCGTTTTTGCAGTAATTATACTAACTGACGGCTTTCCATATTCATATTTGCTTAAAAAGCAGACTCATTTCAGCAAGTTTTCCTAATAGAAAACTCAGAGTTTATTTGCTGAGATGGAACATGACAGGTTTAAAACTAAAGACAGAAATCATGCCCTACAAAAGATCTGTTGTAATTAACTTAAATGAATCAGCTGTGAGATTCAACGACGTGTCGTGTGAATTGGAGGCATCTCAAGCATCGCGTTATCTCTCCTACTCGACCGGGCAAGGAAGCCGGTAAAACCGTATCTGACTCACACTGTTAATGAAACACTGAACGAGCATGAAACGACAGGACAAATGACATGTTTCATTAGCGACATGTTTCCTTTACCTGCAGGCTTTTTCACAGGAACTATCTCCACGTCTGTCGCGGGCGCCGCCATGTTTGCTCACTTCCAAACAAGAAGCACGTGAGCGACAGAAAGGCGAATCCAATCGCTGGAGGAGGAAAGGCTCGATAAGATGATAACCGAGCTCATCGATGGCACGGCGGCGGGACGGGAAGAGAATACAAGTTACGTTCTTCTTCTTCTTCTTCTATGGAGCACCTTACGTCGAATCGTCCGATACGATATTTAGCTCATAAAACCGAAACACACCCACTAAAATGTTTTGAAAGCCAATAACATTGCTGTTAAGTATTAGAAAACCAAAATAAAAGGGACATGAAACAATTTTTTTTTTTAAAAAGAACGCAACATAGTGTGCGATAAAAGTGCAATAAAAAGATTGTAGCTGATATAGCCTACTTTTGCCCCAAAAATTTATTTATTTATTTTAAAAATACAGCGAATTTTTATTCCGTTGTAATTGTTACGTAATACCCCCATTAAGGTAATACTTCCTCCCTAAGTATTTGATTTAATTAACGACGTCCAACCCCCCGCCCCTCAAAAATAACAAAAAATACACAATCAGTTGGATGAAAAATCAAAGTGAAACATTATCCAACAAATACTAAATAAAATTATATACAGTAAACGACACATAAATAATTATAATTAATATTATACATTTTTTTATTTATTTATTTTTTCCATCCCAGCTGTGTCAGGCGGACCTCCAGAGTCAGATTATATGCGTCCCAGGCTGGTGCAGACAGGGACACTTGGCAGTGGAGAGGGATGGAGCAGCGCGCTGCCCTGTGGAGGGGCTGAGGCGGTATCACTCTTTCCTTCCTCCCCAGGCGCGCGGCGATCTGATCCACAGTTGGGAGACCGACGAGAGATCTTCCCAGATAAGGTGTCAGAAATGTAAGCAGAGGCGAGAGTCGGGGGGAAAAAAGGGGGAGCGGGATCTTCTGAGAAAGGCGACGGAATCAAAGTCCTCATCAGCAGAGATGATTTCTGAGGAGTCATGCGCTCGTAATCTGACATCAGAGGCGGGATGTGAATCCAAATAATGTATGGTAATTACAGGTTCGGACGACTGTTATGCGATTTTGGATGAGAATACGGGGCATGGCCGTCTGACATTTAACAGCTTGTTTTATTTGGATTTTGTTATTGGTGGTGCTGGGGTCTCACTTGACCAAAAAAAAACTGATGTGCAAGCTTGTGCGGTCATTCGGGTCTGTAAGGAGTTGGCTGGGCAAGGGGGGTTCTGCTGTGCGTCCTGACACGCCGGACTTGGGAGAACCGATTTATTTGCACCGGTTTCACAGCGACTGTCTTTCTGCCCCCTCGTTTGCAACCTCCCAGTGAGGTGTATCGGACTTTTTTATTTTATCTCAGGAGAAAGGAGCTTATTGTTTTTTTTTTTTTTTTGGTCAACAACCCCCCCCCCGCGGCAGTCTGCGCGGCTCCGTGCCGAATCCACGGGAGAGCACGGAGAACCAGAGGAGTGACAGGCGGACATTCTCACACCTGACCAGACCCACCACCAGCCAGTCCACCCCCCACACCTCCTTCCGGGGGAATCCGCTTCCGATCGACTCCAAAAAGTGAAAGGCGCAAGTTTCAAAAGCCTGGAATATACGACTCGATGAGACGCGCAGGACGCAGGACCAAATAGCGCATACGCAGACACAGACCTGCAAAATGTTCAAACGGGGTAAGTCTCAAGTTTTGCTCCAGATTCAGTCTCTCCCCCTGCAGGGTGTTGAGATAATTTCTCTCCTCTCCGCACCTACACACACACACACACACACACACCCAGCCACCCTCTTCTCCTCTCTGCGTGTTCTGTTTTGGTGTAATGCGTCCACTGCTTGCGCTCCTCCCGGCCACAACCAGATGTTTAAAATGACCCGTTCATCGTGAGGCACCGCCGTGCCCTGCAGGTTGTGTCGTTGCGCCATTTGAGGCGCGTCTTCAATTTGCACAACAGGCTCCGTGGATCTGTGGGAATTAAATATTCATCTGCGCGAGGATACACTGGGATGCGCTGTGTGATATTAATACAACTGATGCCGCACTGCAGTTTATGAGTTATGCACGGGTCACAAAGCTGTTTCAACCAGCATGTTGTACTCTCTCTGTTTTTGGTATAACTGGAGGGGGGGGGGGGGGGGGGGGGGCAAAAAAACCCCCCCCCCCCCCAAGAAAAAAAAAAAAAAAAAAATTTTAATAACCAAAACCCCTGGATATATACACACCAACCCCCACAAAAC
>CAEGAD010096146.1:0-10107 GCA_903067055.1 Poeciliopsis paucimaculata | reverse complement strand
TCTGGATCTGGAAGTCCCACAGGATCTTAGCTCTGGTATTCTCCACCACCTTTGGGGGTGTTCCCCACTTTGATCTCTGGGTTTCCAGTCCATATTCTGCACAGATGTTTCTGTACACTATGCCTGCCACTTGGTTATGTCGTCCATGTATGCTTTCCCTGCCAGCATCTTGCACCCTGCTGTTATGTGCTGGACTGTCTCAGGGGCCTCCTTGCACAACCTACACCTTGGGTCTTGTCTGGTGTGGTAGATCTGGGCCTCTATTGCTCTGGTGTTTAGAGCCTGTTCCTGGGCGGCCAGGATGAGGGCCTCTGTGCTGTCCTTGAATCCAGATTTTTCCAGCCATTGGTAGGATTTACTGATATCAGCCACTTTGGTTGATATATATATAATAATGGAAAGCAAGCCAAAAGTATAAATGCAAAGAAAGAGATCAGTATGAGTGTTTTCTTTGTATGCGGGGAAGAATCACATGGTATCCTCGTGCGCAAACTCACTCTGCACACCCACACACCCTCTCACAAACACACTTACACACCCACATGGAGACTGGTTGTTAGAGGAAAGCATCGTTCTCTCTATGCAATCAAATGATCATGTAGCCTCTTCGTTGAATCTGTCTGAACACTTCAAAAGAAAAAGAGCACTTCAAAAGAAACAAACACCGCGGTACGAGTGGACGCCCTGAGGTTTTCAAAATACAGTATCGTGTTTTGTATGTAATTGTTTTTATCTGCTGCTGTTTTTGTATTATTAATTCATTTACTATTGCAGAAAACATGCCATAAACATCTAGAAAAACATGGACAATGTCTTCGAAATCCTAAACGATTTAGAAAGTCTCTGCTACTTCATCAGTCATTGTAAAACTTTGTCAGGTGTCGTCATTTTCCACAAAAATATTTAAACACATTTGTGCTCTGTGATGATCATTAGCACGATAAAAAAAAATTATTAACATTCCCCAATGAAATTAGACAAACTAAGTGTTTGACATTGTTTCAAGTCTGTGTGTTTAAATTTAAAATTTAAAATTTTTATAGCTGGCAATATATAAAACTTTGCACAACTTTTAATAAAACTAATGAAACCTCTCTGGATTGGGCATATTATAACTAATAGCCTGTTTTAGGGGCTTTTGTTTGCTTAGTCAGTTAGCTTCGTTACAGACATGTAAATGAAACAGTGTTGCTTTTAATGTAACAAAGTATAAACCCAACATTTCTCTCATGCACTCAGAAACCTTGCTATATTGGTCTAAGTACCTTTCAGTCCTACTCATCGAGTAATTCACATGCATCCTTCCTGAGCTTCACTGATGGCTACATAAGCACCTGTGAGTGAGACATAAGAGGATCTTGATAAAGTCACATAAAGGAGATTTGTTAAGACCAGTATAAGAACAACACTGACAATTCTGTGGAGCTGGTTAAAGAAAACGTTGGAGTATTTTGACAATTCAATTTTGGTAAAACCATAAATTAAAAAGTTATACAGATGGGAATTAGATGACTAGTTGGGGCTATTTTTTGCTTATAGTGATCATGATTTAGTGAAACTTGTAATATGTTTTGTCAACAAAGACCAGCTGACAAAAAATGACATAGGCCGTTATTTTAGAAAGGTGATAATACACAAACTTGTACACAATATGAACATTATGTTGTTTTTGACCAATAGCTTTACATTTAGTGACTAATGTCTTAAATTTCTAGGCTAAAGATGTTCAAAGTTACTAATTTATTGATGCCAAAGCTTTTCACAAAACAAAGGTTTCCATTTGTAGTTAGTACTTCACACATTTCAATGTAATGTGGGTATATATGTTGACAGGACATAATATTTCACGCTCTGATTTTTTTTCAGTTTTCACCATGTGCATCTGATAAATTTTTGAGTTAAACATTTTTAGACTAGTGTTTTGTATGTTGGCGTTTTTAGATATTTTATTTTCTAAAGTTTGTTTTTCCTTTTTATTTTTCTTTCATCTTCTACTATGCCTTAGATTTTCTAGTCCTATTGTTTGTTTGCTTTAACTTCCATTGGTATATTTTTCATTTTGTCTCTTATCAGTCAGTGTTATGGTGCAGTTCTAATAAAATGTATTTACTCTTGTTATCCTGCTTTCTGGGTTCCTGAACTTTCTGTTGTTACATGCATTAAGTTTCCTGGTACTTCGCTCCTGTTAGTTTGAAGGAGATATAAGGCAGCTGATAATGCTTATTTTGACTTCCAGCAGTGATCTCTGCTCGTTAGTCCTTGGTTTTGGTCATCCACTTTTTACATCGTCTTTGAAAAGGCATAAAGGTTTGACACAATCATAAATGCTCACATTTCAAAACCAATAAGAGGTGAGTACTTGCACCTTCATAAATAGAAAAATAAGACACCCTTCACTATATCTTTCAATAAACACCGTTTATGAAAAAGACTGTTCTCTAACTAAACTTGATTTCTCAAAAAGCCAACTAAAGCCTACGCTCGACTCTTAACACGATTTACCCACACCTGTATGTTTTTATAGGAATCCACACACTGTCAACAATATTAACTGAGACAAATATTCTTTCCTGTAATACTGCAAGCAACTGTGTTGCTACCCTGTCAACATTATTAAACTGTATGTTTATCCATCCAACAGAGGTCAGCCTGATTTTGATTTTTATTCATTTGTCGGTTGCTTTTTTCTGAACTTGGAGCATTATTATCTTTCAAAGTGTTGCATCAGGTTCATGCAACTCTCTTGAGCAGACAATGGGTTTTAAACAGTGAGAAATATTAAAAGCAGAACAAAGCAACAAACTTTCCACATATGAAACACTTTGAAATATATCAGAAACAATGGGCCAAGGTAAAGTTTGTTATCATTTCAGCGGAAAGCAGTTGTTTTGATGTAAAAATAGCTCAAACAATGGACAGCGGAGCAGCTCAGTAAAGCTCATTCATGCTTGCAGACACGCCCATATCTGGCCTTTCAATAATACATGTATTCCATTGTTTATTCACCTGAACTTATGAAAATGATAAAGCAAAAAAAGAGAGTAGAGAAAATAATATGTGGAACCACTGAGCGTCAAACCTCCAGGGGCTTATGATAACATTTCACCCGAAACAATCCTAAGAGATGAAGGACAATCGAAGGAAGCGATATAGTGCTGAAGTTACACTAGGAAGACTTAATTTGAGAGAAATAATGCCTATTCAATGAGCGTAATAAATGTACATATGCTAGCAATCAGTCTAAATGCATGCAATAGCTGTGACTCCCTGTTTTCTGAAGAACTTGCAGAGGCTGGAGAGAAAAATGAGAGGACACATAATTAGAGAAACATTGGTTTTAGGCTGGGAATTCTCAGAATCCCTGAAAACATGGTTTATTAAAATATAAATAGAATTTGATGCATCTATTCATCAAGTTAGGATATTAAATCAATGTCAATTTGTAACCAATAGTGCAGAATAACACTAAATTAATGCTCCACAGAAAATCTATGCTTTCGATATAAAACATTCATGCGGTGTAAGCTTGAACAGTGTGCCTCATGTATGGAGCTTGCTCCTTCGAGAACGACAGAAGCTGTTGTCAGCTTTGTCTCACAACCCTTGCAATAGATTTTTTTTGTGACAACCCAGTTGTACGTTGAGAAAAAACTATCAATAGAAGGGAGAGAAATTTTCCATAACCCTTTTTGCATAATTACTGAGGGTTTGTCCAAATAAAGCATCTGTATTTAACATTTGTGGGCCTGGAATGAGTTAGATGTTGTATTGGGTTTGCTAACCTGCTGCTACATATGTGAACAAACAATATATGCTTGTATTTAGTGTACGGTTGTACAGTGGTCAACTGATGTAGATAATTTTTTTTGAGAAAATTTATGTCAGATTTTTAATATCCTATTCTTATGCTGTGAAAGTGGGTCACATTTTGAGTTCTGTGCTGTTAATTCAGCTGGCATCCCCCAGTAAAGGAGCAAATCTCAAACTTTTTAGCATCATCCATCTTTGAAGCTTGCTGGGATAACTTTTTTTTTCAAAATTGTGGTTTCTATGAGTTTTTATTCAGTGCAGAAAAGAACCATGCATTGCCTTTATAACATCCAGTGTCCCATATTACACAAGTTGCACAGATCTATTGCTGGAGTGTTGAAAGCTAACTCTAAATCTCATAGTTTAGCAGATTAGCACATTTAAGCCTTTTGAAATGTGATATCAACTTAAAAGAATTTTTGAAGTGAGTTTGTCATTGTATTTATTTTTTTGCCTATTAATGAACGCAATTTTTTATTGAAAAATTTGAAACATCGAATGAGCTTTATGGACAGTAAAATTAATTGAGTCATCTATTGATTTTGGTTCCTCTAATTAGTGTAAAACCCATGTACATGATTTTAGAAATATGGTGGCTTATGTTGAGCCACTAAAAATAATCTAGCCAGTAACAAGTGCTTGTTGTTGTTGATAGTGAGAGAGCTACTGTTAACAATAGCAGTTATTGGATTTATGCAGTTGTGAGGGCTACTCAACTGATTGGTTCTTAACTGAAAAGGGTCATAACTTTTGGATTGTAGGTAGTTAAAGCTAGATGAGTCTCTCTCGACACCGGCTTAGGCAGATTATCTCTCTTAGTCCTGTCTCAGGGTAAGACTCGAGGGTTTAGAGATTTTCCGGACCAGTTAGATGGAGAGCTGGTCAGTAATCAGACCATGGGAGTTGTGAGGTTTAGGGCGGAGCTGGCTATTGCGCAACAACAGTTACCACGAGTACAAAACCTTATTGGTGTCAGAACAATCAACACATTTATATGAAAACCATTAAACTTTTTCTAGCCTGCTGGTATAGAAGGAAAGATAAATGGAGTAGGAGTTATCCTGTAGGAGGAGGAACAAAGGTGATGAGGAAGTGATGCACATGTTTGGTATACAGGGTTTCATTTCAGGGTTTACATTTCTGGTTCTTCAAAAATAAAAGCACTTCCTGTTTAATGAATTCAGTTATATAGCATTAACTGGTATCATCCTACGGTATTTATGTTATATTTCCCTGAATACAAATATTTAGAATTCCTTTTCTGGGTAAATATTATATCATAATTTTATAAATGCATTATATATTATAGATAAGGATTTTAAATTCATAATTAATTCAATGAATTGTAATTATTAGTGACTTGAGAATTGACTGCAATTTGGGGAATAAAATAAAAACAAACAAAAAAAAAAACTTAATTTTGACTGTAATATTTACCTGACCAAAACCTTTTTTTTTTCTTTCAGGACGTGAGCTACATCAAGTTCCACCATCAAAGTGTGTCTTATCCTTCTACACTAAGATCTGCTGACACAAGCCAGCATGTGCAGCTAGAGAATCCTCTAGCTTCTGAATCTCCGCGTAGGAACCCAGTATCACCAAGACAAGATTTAACTAACACCTGCATGCAGTATCTATGCAGCGGGAGAGCTGAACCAGCAAGGATGGTCCCTGCACGTTGCCACTCACCCAGCAGAAGCAGGCACAAGTCTGCAAAAGCAGATCGGGTTTTGGGTGAAAATGTCAGCGTTTCACTTTGTAAGAGCCTTCTCCAAGAGGTTCACTTCATTGACTCCAAACAGCATAAGGTAGGACTCAAAGACCATCACCCACTTTACACTATATCTCTTAAAGTGGTCTTATGGATAATATTTTCTTTCCCTTATTATAATTCACTGAATGGATGTAGATGAGATTCTGCACCTAGTTACCCCCATTGCAAGCTCCCATTTTTGATGTTACAGTGTATAGCTGAAAAACAGTGCTTTCCAGATAAGATTGTCAGCATTCATAAGACATGCATCCTCAGTAAGATGACTATTGAATCAGGTTTGACTGTAGTAGTTTTTCAGTTAAAAACCAAACAAGTTAATCTTTTTAAGTTCAGTATTGTCATTGCTCTTCTTGTTTTATAATTTTATTTAGCTGTTCAAGCTTGAAATTTTTATAGAATAACTGAAAGCAATCAAGTGAGATGGGCATAAAAGAAGCAAAAGTTACAACCTTCTTTGAGGACATTTTTCTGTAAATATATTAAACAGTCAAAACCTGACTCTGAGCCACTGTCAGCAGAGCCTGCAGGCATCCGATCCTCTGAAAAAATCCACCGTAAACTGTTTGTCCTGCATCAAACATCAGACAGAGGTGACAAAAGAACAGCTGAACGCAGAGCTTGCTCAATCAAACATCCAAATGCTTGTGGGGAGTTTTGTGGACACCACAGTGGGATAAGACAGACAGCTGTTGTTTAATTTCCACAAAAGTTGATTAATGAACCAAAATAAACATAATTGCCTTTAAGCGGGCTGACTGTCTGTTGTAGAACTTCCAGTAAATTTCTTATTTATGCTTAGCTGTGCTGCTAAAACTGAGTTTTGAAACCTCATAAGAAACAGTCACCATATTAAATCATTTTGTGATATTTTTACTACAGTGCTTTACAAAAGTGTTTAGGCATCCTTATCTTTTCCATATTTTGTCATGTCACATCCACAAACCTTTGTGTATTTCATTTGGATTGTATGTAGGCCTGTGTCAAAATAGTGTAGTTTGAGGTGAGAGGAATTTTTAAATTTCTCACATATAAAAACACATGAAAAATTTAACCTGAGTTAGTATCCATCCATCCATTTTCTTACACCCTTGTCCCTAGCAAGGGTGTAAGAGGTGCTGGTGCCTATCTCCAGCTAACAAGAGGCAAGAGGCGGGGTTCACCCTGGACAGGACGCCAGTCTGTCACAGGGCGAGTTAGTATCCTGCCAGTTTAATACTTTTTAAAAGTACCTTTAGGTGCAGTTGCATTCTTCTGGGGTATGCCTCCACCAGTTCTTCACATGTAGAGACTGAAATTATTCTCCTTTGTACAGTAGCTCAAGCTCAATTAGATAAGATGGTGGTGAGCTTAATGGGGCTAAGTATAAATGAGTCCTGCACTTTTCAGACTTTTATCTGTGAAAAAAGATTAACATGGTTAATTTTCCTTCCACTTTATAGCTACGCTGGCCTGGCCAATGCCTTGCTACGCAATTTCGCTCTTTTCTCATCTCCCTTCATTTCTCTGTCTGTGTTTGCCCCATTGAACTCTATTTCTCAGAATGCATTTCACCCTGACCAATCAGTAAACAGAAGGAGGAGTTATGAGCAATGACGATGACTTTCTGTGCTGTTTTTGAATTGTAGCATGCCTGTGGTTGTAGCTTGACAATAGTAGCAGAGGAAGAAAACAAAGCCATTCAGTCCATGTTGGCCACGCTTTCAGATATTGAACAATTAAACTTGGAGCTTCTCTCTTTGCAGTGGGGTACGGTTGTTTACAGTGCGCACAACTCAAAGCGTAGCTTCCTTCACAATTGAGCTGGCGCATTACAAATGTCACAGCCAAATGTTAGTAACTGGGCACAATCGGATCCAATTGTTTAAATTTCAACATAGTCCACATCTGCAGCAAGCAATCGTTTCTAAGTAGACGAAGTTTCGGACCCTCTGTACAAAGCAAAGCAGAGAACAAAGGGCTTTTACCAAGTTACAGTTATGTATTGTGTTGTGCAGATTTGTCACATAAATCCTAGTAAAACACATATTTGTTTCTAGTTGTAAGGTAATGTGTAAAGTATAAAGTGTGTATACTCCTGTAAAGCTGTCTACCTGTTTCTACTTCAGCACTATGATCACTGTTAGTTCAGACAACTAAAGAGGTTACTAAAAATGTTTTTCAGGATTAAACTATAGCAACAATTGAGGGAGTCCCTTGCTTATATCGAACACATCTAGGATCTGAGAGGAGTCAGCTGAAGTGATCTCAAGGCCTGAAGCAAGTTCTGAATCAAAGCTGTTGCTTTTTGCATGCGCACAACTCTCTGCTGAGTGATATCGCAGCATCCTTCATCAGTGCAACTGCTCACCTCTGATTTGTGGCAACTCCAGCAGGCAGCACACAGTGATGGCTTTGAGTGAAATGTTGTCAGAAAAATATGACAAGGGGTGTGTTTCCTCTCCTGCAGCTCCAGTGTATTGACTACCATTGATTCGCCACCAGAGCCCCTTACACTTTGTCTGACAAATCAAGTTACCATAGGACTCTCCTAAATCAATAGATGCACTGTTGAAAGAGGGTTAAAGCAACAGAGCAAGTCCAGCACTACCTTAATGTCTGCCTGGCATCCCAGCTGCAGTTAAACTTTTCACTCCTAGGTTGATTGCTAAGAATACAGTACTTACAGATTCATACACCTTGAACCTTTTTACAATTTGCCACATTACGATCATAAATGTCAATGTTTTATTGTAATAATAATAATAATAATAATAATAGACCAGCACAGAGTGGCCAATAATTGTTAAGTGGAAGGAAAATGAATGCCAAGAATCTAAAATGTCTCTGCCCTTATAATCCTAAAATAAATGCAGTTCACGTCACCTAATTAGTAAATGAAATGCAATTGTGTGTAATGTAATTCCAACATAATACAGCTCTGCTTTGACCTAGTGGGTTTTGTTAAAGAGCATTAGTCAACAAACAGCTGAGGTGCGAGAATCTGTAGACAGGATATCTGAGTCCTCCAAAAATAAAGGATTTGTTTAAAAAGAAGCAACAACAGTAGTGTAAGGTTGTTGTAAATTAAGTATATAAGATTATGAAAGGGGCACAAACATCCAAGAAGTTGCTTGGGTCAGCTAAAATAGATTTTTTTTTCTTCTACATTAAAATTGCAGTGGCAGAAAAAAAACCAACTAAAAACACCATCCTCACTGTATGACGTGGTAGCGGCTGCATCATGCTCTGTTTTTCAAGAAGGTCAGAGAAACTAATCAGCATTGAAGGACTAGTGGAACTAAATATAGAGCCAGATGAAAAGAGTTGAGAAAGTTAAGATGCATGAGAATGAGCAGTTTATGTCCCAACCCAGTTGAGAGCCTGTAGTGGAAAGTGTTTTTCACAGACATCCTACATCAAAACCAGGCTGTGGGTGTATAAATGAGTGTGAATTTTGTTTGGTTTTATTGGTAAGTTATACTTTGAATTTTGTTGTTGTTGCGTAACAACATGTGGAAAATTTCAAGGGACATGTAATAAGCAGGGACTGATAGTCAAGTCTTTAAATATAGTGTGTAGTTTGCAAAAAAAAAAAAAAAAAATGGATAGCCTCCAAATAAGTGATCTCTATCTTTTATGGATAATGAATTTAAAGGAAGAAGAAAATGAGATGCTGAGGACTGTTGAATCGCGTAATTATGTCTCACAACTGCACGCCAGCACAAGGATGTGTGAAGACGATGATGAGGAACTCCAAATGCTGGCAAGCCTGAAAAGACAGCAGGAAGAAGATGAATGTAGGGCTCCTGTTCTCAGCGCATCTCAAGTCCACCAGTGTGATGTCAGCATCAGCCTGAGCAGTGACGATGCCTCAACCTGGACCCACATCTCACAAGTATGCGCCATCACGCTCTGATACTTTCCATCAGTCCTCGTTAACTCTTTCCTAACAAACCCTGCTCAGCAGAGTGATGTAGTCATTACTAGGTTGTCCTTCTGTCTGAAATATTTCCTTTGACCCTGGTTAACCCTCACTCTTGCTAATTTCCATTTCAAGCCCCTACATATGCCACCCTGAAGTGCTAATGCATCTTATTCTCTACAGTTCTTTCTGCATTACAAAGGATTGAGAGGATAGCACTTTTATTGGGCTTTTCCTGCTTTTAAGAGTACACTGGCATCATATCCACAGCACCCTCAGTGACTGAAAATTATTTAGGTCAGTTGAAATTATCCCCAGAAGTCTTTACAGAATTCAAAGATGGTGCAGTTTGCTCTTGGCTACTGAAGGTCATTATATTATGATCCATTAGCATATGCACGACTCTTTTATGAAGATAGAACACTGCTGGCTTCACTGTAGAATCCCCAGTGAATAAAAATCATCACAAAAGCTCAGGTTCTGGGGCTGTTAGCAACTCTATACATGCAGGTTTTCTTTAAAGTGCTGAGATTCTAGCTACACATAAACAGAAGTGGTACCAAAGGGATTTTCATCTTCTGGTTTGGTTTGAGGACACACAGATATGGTCACCAATAATATA
>CAEGAD010096140.1:0-33996 GCA_903067055.1 Poeciliopsis paucimaculata | reverse complement strand
TCAGCTGTTTTACAGTTTTCTGGAAGTTTGTTCCAAATTTTTGGTCCATAGATGCTGAAAGCTGCTTCTCCTCTTTTGGTTCTGGTTCTGGGGATGCAGAGCAGACCAGGGAGGTCAAGGTAAAGGGAGGTCAAAAGAATGCACAGATTTTCATTTCTTAAAAAATATTAAGAGCCTGGACCAATTTCCTGTCACACGTCTTTGTGTTCGACTATTATATGTGGTGAAATAATAACAAAATATGATCCAGTTTAAGGGGTAAAGCTACTTTTGCAAATGTTTTAGTCCAAACGCCTGAGCTTAAATTTTTTGACAGTTTTTGTCTGCTTATGAACAGATATATTCGTCTGGGGAGGTTAACACAACTGTCTTTAAATTACTGAGAACAGCATTTGGTCGACAACATCTTGCATAAAGGACCTAAAACATTCATATTGTTTTGCCTCGTTTTGCACATTTAATGTCACACAAGCTGGGTAAACATATTCAGCTCAAAGAGAATATTACCTTGGCTGAAATATTTATTTAGTTCAGTGGCTCAGTATTACAACATATGGCATAACATTGGAGTGTATTAGTTTACACTCTTTTTTTTTTTTCCAAATTCATGCAATAGTTGATACTACTGTAAGTTTGTGTCCCATTTAACTTGAGAACTGATCAAAAATTGCCTGTTTTGTCACAACAAAACAGAACAAAAAATGTTACATGACCTTTCTGTTAGCATGATAAAACATATTTACTCAAAATAACATGTCAACCTTTGAGAAAAGATCAAGGAGATAAACTGAGTTTTTTTTTTTTTTCAAGAATATTGCTGCATTCGTATAAAAATTAGCATGATTGAGTGCACTTGTCAGACGACACCGCTGTATGTATTAGAGCAGTGGAGTGCTGTGCCAGCAATTGTTCGAACAGCTCTGTATGCACAAACGCACACATGCACAAAAATGCATTAAAAATACACAACAGAGCTGTGTGAAAAACCCTGCACCTGTAATGAAGTGATAACGCTGAGTAAGACGGATATACACACACATGCACACAAACACAAAGCCATTATGACTACAGCTGTGTTTAACTGGCGGTGCTGAGGAGTCATGACCCTAATGGGTTGGGATTGTTGCATCACTGGTGATTACTACTGAAAGCCTGATATATGGTGCCTATAAACAGACAATAAGGGAACAAATTCACTCTGAATCATGATCTGAGATAATACCCTGCCAATATATTTACAAATCAAAGACATCTACTTATCATATTATTGACGACATTTAAGTTTAAAAGCTAATCTCCCACCATTTTCTTGGTCATTATGCCCCCAATGCTTTCTTTTCTGTAGTTCCATTTTTACTGTTTGGAGTCTGTTTACATCTTAATAGGCAAAGCGCTAAAGTTAACAATATGCATTGACAAATCAGATTAAACAGATTTTGGAAATAAAATCATGTTGTTGAGCTTGTTTTAAAAGGTCAGATCCTGGAAGCATGTTCTACATTTTTGTTGCATAAAAGCTGCATCGGTATTTTTAGTTCTGAGTCCTACAGTGGTTAGTATGTTTGATTCAAATCTTTAAACATCTTAATGGTTTATAGCATTGAAGAAGATCGGAGACGTAGTCTGGGCATCACCAACTAGTTTTCTGATGCTTCTGCTGCATAGATTGGCAGGTTGTGGCATAAATGCTGTTTTCTGTAATCCAACCCAATTTCTGTTGCATTTAGTTCTTCCCAACCAGTGTTTAAACTACTGTTAAATTGTTTATTATGTTTCTATCAGTGATGAAATAGACCATTACTAAGTCATAGCCTGAAACTTTACTACAGCTGATAAAATCAATGCCATAAATGCCATGTTTACGTGACAATTTGGTAGCTTGCTACTTTTTATCAATATATCAACTCGCTCACCAATTACTCTCTGGATATCAGGCTCTTCTATTCTTCTTCCCTCTATGACTCAAGTTTTTATTGACTTTGTCATCTAAAATAATTCCTGTTTTGTGAAGATTTTAATGAGATGCTTCTTAACATTAATGATCCAAAAAAAGAAGAATTGTCTAAAGTGTGTGTAGCAAGTAAAGTAGTCCTGAGCTGCTTGAAAGAATGTCCCTTAGTAAATGTCAAAGATGAAAAACGCATTTAAAGGACTTCCAAAGAAAGCCGTCAAAGCTTTACATGATTTTCATCTTACTTGCTTCTTAGTTTTAAAGGAAACTTCATAAAAGTGACCCTTAGACCTGTGCTTCTGTGCAGGAATTCCTTCCCCTGTGTGTTAATGCCATTCAGACACCTTATACATTATTGATTGAGCCCCCCGATGGCAGAGCGTCTTAATGTTTTTCTCCAAGTGTCACGTAGAAGTCACATCTATTAGTTCTTGTATGTGTGTGGGGGCATTAAATGATCATCTGTTTGGTTATTCTGCTCCATGTTTGTGTATAGTGTGTGTATAAGTTTAGCAGCTCCACAGATGGATGGCACACGAGCCTCAGTGCCAGTAAATCCCAACAGACTCTCCAGTCCTGTTAACAGAAGGTTTTCCTGTCAAAGTGTCCTTGAGTAAGACAATCAAGCTCTACTTGGTCACTTATGATAAGTCAAATAAAACCCTCCACAGAGTGAATAAAATATTTTGTGATTATCCTTGCTGAATAAGCAGACAAATCAATCTTGTAAAACTGATGTCAAGTAAAAACGTTTCCTCTAAAAAGTGTTCTCATGATTGACAGGAAATGCAGTCCATTCTTTAATTGGCTTTGTTTCACTATTAGGCTCTGATTAGCAAGCATTTCAAATTCAGTCAAGCATTATTCTCTATGTTAATGGTTTATCTACAATGCGCCAACCTTTAAGAAGTGTTCTCTGAAACAATTGTGGCAAAACTAACAAACCCATTCATGGGATCACGGATTTTACTTTCTAATATTTCTTCACTCATAAACGTACACACACGTTATAATAATGAAAGAAAAGTGATATCCCCAATGTGATAATATATTGAACTATTCATTATTCCTTCGCAAGTAAGATTTAGTGTCTTGTACACCTGATTGTCATCGCCATTTTAGAGGGTCAAGATGTATCTGAACAGTAATTTGATAGATCCACTCAGGGGAGTATCACATCTTTTGCCTTAGCAGAGATATTGTGTTACCATTTCCCATGTTAAGATATCAAAAAATTTCTATTACATGCATTTAAACAAAATAATATGGCATAATAAGCACATTATTCCAAAATAATCAAGTCTGCCACGACTTTAAAGTGTGCTTATCTTTTACTGTGTGCTTCTGTTTTGTACCATGCATGTGTTTTAGGTTAAGTTGCATGGAATAAATTACGTTCACAGTCTTGCTTGTTCTTTCTTCTCATATTTAAGGAATGCCTGACACTTTCGAAATAATAGTTCAATGATCCATACGCAATCTATCCATGCCGAAAGTAGTACTTCAAATGAATCGTATCGCCTGTGAACGTCACATCACAACCCTACACCTGATCCCAGATAAAAGGAAGATATTAGCTACTATATGTTAGGAAATGTTTTCTTTCAGCCCAGAGAAAGCCTGACGTAAATTAGTTAGTCAGCGCGTCACACTCCACCTCTCAGACCTGACGGGTCTGTGCAGCCACAAACACGGTTCTGAAACTCAGCCCATCAAAACTGAAACCTGTTCCTTCCTCAAATCATATATGTTGTCCTCACCAAGGTCTTTCTGGTGGATGTTGTCATCTTTGAAGTAGCAATGGATAAAGAATCCATCCGCATGTTTAACTCTGGATAAATATTTCTTCTCTCACAGCGTTTACCAAGCAAAGGTTACCCACATTGGCACTTCACCAAATATCGGAGAGCATTTTGCTTAGATCTGTGAACAGACTTTGGTTTGGGGTCTCTTTTTCCTACAGCTTACTACAGATGTGGGAAAATGTGATGCGATGGCAATGAAAGTTAGCCATTCAATCTTTTTAAACTTTCCTCTTATTGCAAAACTATGTGACTCGCCAATAAAACCCGGTATGTTCATCAAATGTGAATGTTGCCCCAAACGAGTAAACAGTTCAGATTTACTCAAAATTATTCAGCAACAAGAACAAACAAATCACCATTTTCTCAGAAATGGATGGTTTTTATGGTGGTCTCATTCCTGCTGGGCCAGCTTGTTTCTGCTGCCACAGTTTTGGACATCTCCCAAAAAATCTGAGGTCGCCTCAGTCAGCTAAAAATAAAATTGTGCATGCTACAGTAATGTAGAGGTGTAATGCCAAGGAGTTATTTACTAGCGGATCTTATGCAAGGCAATAACATGTGGTATACTAACTGAGAAGAAGTTTATTTATGGTAAAGATATGCATAATTGGCTATGTAAGGCTGTTTTATTAAGACTATTTTGAAATCTGACAACCAATATGTAAATACTATCCCCATTTGACAGACTGCAATAAATTCTAGCCTCTTAAGTGTTTTCTATATTTTTATGAATTTGGCTCACAAATGCAAAAAGTTACGCTTAGTTTATTTTTTTTATTTCAGCCCAAAAAATCATTAATTGGTGACAGACAAGACCATTAGGCTTTATGGCAGTCATGACATTTCCATAATCTGATATCATTACCTAAAATGTGAGAGAAAACTCGTCATTCATTATTTATTTATTATACTGTGTTTTTTATTACCCCACAGCTGTTATTTTTAAAAACCGTTGTATCAGGCTGGATAATTAGGCAAACCTTAGCACAAAACTTGAGTGAGTGAGCAGAGAAAGCTTACAATACGGCACATTAACGCTATCTCTTTTTCGGCACCCTGTAGATTTTATGACTGCATGCCGTTAAGTCAGTTTCCCCAAGAGAATCATTAAATTTTCATCTAATAGGAAAAATTATTTGAGTGAAGTTTATAATTGATGGGTTTAGAAAATGGGCAGAATCAGAGAGAGGGATCTGAATTCAGTCATGCAATGCATCTACCTGCCATGTTGTCATGGACTGCAGGAAATGACAAGCTGCGCTCAAACCAGCTTGTCTTGCTGACCTCATGGGACAAAATATGAGTAAGAAAAAAATCAGCCAAGCGACAGATTAGACAGATCCTTTTGTCTCCTACCGTCGCTTCCTCGTCCCCTCGCTGGTATCCTTCTATGGATTTTTTTTGGTTTGTATTCTCGTAACTCATTCTTCATTATCTTTTCATTAAACCTCCAAATTTATTCGCCGCCTCCATCTCTGCTCTTGGGTCCAACATTAACCATTTAGCACATCATGACAGAGAGCCTGTGACTGAGATCATGTTAAAAGGCAGAAAAAAATAAAACGTTTAATAAAGAGATATTAAAATATACCAGAAGTGGAAAGGATGGACAAGCACAATAAAAGAGGACAGGATATTTTTGTCAATTTTAAGTAATGTGCAGTTACATCAGACAGACTTTATAATTAATTTCTACGTGTATTTAGATAAAACTTTTTGTCATGGCTGTTGAATTGTAGTCGTCTTCGGTTGGTGGGCTGGATGTTTAGGGAGTTTCTGGAGGTCTGGTCCAGTTCCAGTCAGTTCTCAACGCGCTTTACCCTTTCTTAACCCTGCCTATTGCAATCTGCTCAACTCATGCAAATAAAACTTTTGTGAAGAAAATGTGTAATTTTCTTCCACTTTTTACTTACCTCGGTTTGGTGTTTTGCATGACTAGAGAAATGCATTAAAAACTCTATTTGTGGTTTTAATATGACAAAATATAAATTAATCAAAGGAGTAGAAATATGTTTGCGAGACACCACATTTAGGACACAGAGTGGAAAAAGTCTGCGTTCAGAGACATGGATTTGATGAGAAAAAAGTAATCAAAGAAAAGTTTAGGATGATTTGGTTCCACCAAAGAGAGAACAGAACAGTGAAAGCTCTCCAATCAACAGCAGAGCTAAGAATGACCTAGAGCAAACCCCAGAGCTGCAGTTTCACTTCACAACAGCGTGTTTTAGAAAGTAATAGCGATGAGAACACAGTCATGATACCTGAAATAGCTGCTAGATGGAGCACACTTCAGTAATCATTACAGCCTTTGCTCTTCCCCTGCAACATCACACATGTTGATGGATGGATGCTATCTGTGAGAGAGCAACAGCTAACCCACTCAAATCCCACTGAGGATATTTTAAGCACTGAATGATTTTTCAGATAATCTACCAAGTTACATCACATCAAAATTACCAACTACTTTTTTACATGATCCCCCACAGAGAAACAAAGTTTTAAAGCATATTTTTGCATATTGTGCTTGTTTTATGCTGTCACAGATTCCTCATACAACATGATGTTTAGAGTGTTAAAGAATAATTAACTAAAATATTGACCTACTTGGCTACCGCTGCATTTTGCATTCAACTTCAGCAACAATTCATTTGAGCTGTGTTTAGTTTGTCTTTTACTCCTTCTGTAAGTTAACTGAAATCTTACATAAGGAGATTTCAGTTAACTTACAAATATGATTCAGTCCTGAGGAGAAAAAGGTTACATAGATTTATCTTTGTAATTTGAGTAAATGAGATTTTTTTTTTAGCTGTCTCTCAAAGTGCTGCTTGCTTTTAGTCGTCATGACCTGAAGAAGCACTCACCCTTTTTAAATCGCTTCACTTGCAGGATTGAGAGCATACAGCAACACAATGAGAGACAACAAACAAAATACTTGCGAGAACTTTGAGCAAACATTCCTGGAAAACCGAGCGATGCTAAATTTAGCATCTGATTCAGCATGTCCTTTCTCACATTACAGTACATGGGAATTTTACAGCTTTTTGAGCTATGCATTTGGTCATAAAATCATTAAAAAATGTGAATTAATCTGTACTCGTTACAGGGGGGGGGCGTGATAATACTGGGATCACAAAAATGTCCCAAATATTATCAATATCTATAATGTATGTTGAAGAATCATTGTAGAATAAAGATTCTACAGAAAAGTAAATTCTTGTCTAAATCTAGAAAAATGGATGAGAGCAACAGTGTAAAAGTGTCTCATCCGCCACTTTTAAACTGTGGCACACTAACAATTTAAAGAGTTATTGAGTTTTATTGACTCAATCTGTTAGCAGAATGGTGCAGCTCAATAACAGTTTCTTTTTCTTACTTCAAAATAAGAATGCCAAACGTTAAAGTGAAGGAAACTGAACACACAACCTACTTCTAACAAAAATTAACCAGGTTTTTGATTTAAGTGCTTAAAGTACATAAATCAAGGCATTTGCATTTTGTGTGTAGTGCATTGACATTTCTTCCTTATATTTCTAGCTTGTAAAGACATTAAAAAATCAGGTTGATACAGTTAAGCACAGTGGATTTTAAACTCTTCACACCATACAAAATGAGGGTGCATCAAAAGTTTCACACATACTTTATAGATCTGATAGGATTGGATGCTTTTTGTTTGGACCCACGTTATACTTTTTTTAAAATATGCCAAAATACATTTAAAAAGAAATCTGTGCAACATCAGTTTTATGCATCAAAATAGCACATTAGACAGTGTTTAAAATGGATATTTAAAACAGCACCTGTGCCGTTTCTGTTGAAGGACAATCAGGAAGATGCAAAGTAGGAGTAATCATATTTATCTATGTTCAGCTTCACAAATGTAGGACAAGGACATAAGATCTAGGACATCCAGCCTGATTCAACATGCTGAACAAGGCAGAAAGTAAAAACCAAACTTTTAGATGCTGAATGCAAACATTAGGATCATAACGAATGACAGCAAAGTCAGGACACCAGATGTGATGCGCAGCCTTAAAAAGCTCTTCCAGACTATATTAAATGACCTAAAACTACAGTGCTTAGCTGCTTCTTATCATAGGGGCCCCACATAAGGCTCAAAGCTTGTGCACAAATTTGGATTCTGTAGTTGTTTTAGCTTTGTTTCTGTATGCATGCTAATCTCTCAAGGTATTTTTTTTTCATGAGGAGCACCTGCGTGTGATGAGTAATTACATTTTCTCGTCTCATATTGTTATCCAGGCTAGAAGGCAAATTCAACCTCCACTATTACCTGCGAGTATGTGGGGATTTAGGTGTGATATTGTGCCTTGAAAATTAGTTTTTTTTTTTTTTTCTTTCTCTGGATGTATGAATATTAGAGTTAAATCTAAGCTTATTGATCTGGGAGTTGGAGCTATAGTGTTCATGGTTTGACTGCATGTGTTTGACTGTGTCTTGACATCCTTGTGTTTTTGCAAAGTTATGATGCAGATTTGCATCACATTTATTTAAGTTTAATCTGTTACTTTTGCATGCATACTCAAATGTAGGTATAAAAAATTATTAATATATTTTCCTTGAGGTTCCCTTCATTTATTGATATCCAAACACACACACACACGCACATTGGTAGGAAACTTTTGGAGTGAAAGCAATAACGGGGATTTCTAGAAGATGGGTATTTGCCAAGAGAGAAGAATAACATCTGTGTGTGTTTTTAGTGCACACATTTGCTCACGTCTGTCTCGGTCTGTATGTGTGTGCGTCGGTATGACAGCTTTCGGATCACCACTTCTTGGTCAGCTGATTCTCCCCCATCTGAGGTCCTCAGCGCGGATTATAAAACCAATCAGCGGTCCGTGATTGCTGCAGCCAACCCGTGATTGGATCGCAGCCTGGCCCCTGCCATCAGATCTGCAAAGTGAAAGACTGAGAGATGAGAAGAATAAGATGCGGGGAAAGAAAGAGATGAGAGAAGAGATAAATAAGAACAGCCATCACAGAGAAGGAGGTAGCAGTGGCTGGATGAGAACAAGAGGAGAGAGAATGTGAGAGCAGAATTTTTGGCCTTTTCCCACCACTTTTACAACATATTTAGCACAATTAGCAGAAAAACACTGGTCTAAAGTGTCCCCTTGTTTAGTTACTGGTTTTAAATGTGTAGTTTAAAGTACATTTTTCCTCAGAATACGTCATCACAGCTTTAAGACAATCTCTCTCTGTGAGAAATTTAAATATGTTTATATGCAGAACATGTAATATACAGCAGCAATTACCTTTTGAAAGGTTATTGTGACCTGCTTGCATTTCCATCAGCATATAGAGGAAATCAGATTAATTTATGTACTCAGCAGGTTAACCTGTGTGAAGCTACTTCTTTTCAGTTCACTGCACAAACTGATTTTCTGTTTACGGATGTAGTGTTTTCCTCACTGCATGTTAAAGCTGAGTTGCCCAAATATTTCACGCTGACTAAAAGGAGGTAAAGAATTAGAAAGTGTGAGAAAAAAATATGTATTTTTTTGTTTTTAAGTTTCAAGTATTTTTGATACGCGTTCAGAAATAATGTAAAATAAACTAAAAATCTATTTGAACCTTTTAGGTTTTTTCCTCTTTCTGCATGCTCTTGTTCTTGTCATAGTTAGTGCATGTAATTAAATTGAAGCACAGTTATCTTTACCTTTCTGGTGCTTCAGATGCAGCTTCCTAATGCTTTGGTTTAGAGCTGGAAGCAATCTGAACACCTCTTTGAGATGTTCAGCAGGACAGAAGGCACAGCAAAGTAAGAGAATGAAACCACTGACGATATTTTGCAGCCACAACCAAGTTGTGCAAACTTCTGCTCCCAGAGTATCTAGTCAAATGTTTCTTTTCTTAAAAGTTGTCAAAACTAGCCAAGGACAAACTCATGTCTCATCCCATGTAGTCTCAATTTGTAAAGGCTGCTGCAATGCAAGATAAAATCACACAATTAATTATAATAAAATACAGATGTAAAGATAAAAGCTTGGCTTATTCACATATATACATTCCTGGGCCGTTTAAAGATGCATTTGAGACATTGTTCTTCCTATTTGGAATGGTTGCACAAAATGCTGAAATGATTTTAAAAAGAAAGATTTGATTGCACAAATATGGTTGATTTGGTGCTTCGCACAAATCAGAATAGTAAAGAAGGATGATTATCTCCTTATTATTCAAAATCATCTCAAACCAATAGCTAGATGGATTAAACTGCATGTGTTTCAACAGGACAATGATTCCAAAATCTGACTCCAGATGGATAAAGTAGGCTACAAGTTTCTGGAAGGACTGGTCTGGGTCATGGGGTCCTCGGTGACCTTTTGGGGTCAACGAGGCGGGAGCTTGGCTGGAGTCTAGAGCTCCAAGGAGGAGCTTTAAGTAAATAAATTGTGAGAGCCCCAAATGGCTTCTGAAAGAATCAAAGGCAACACTCCAGGTATGTTTTCAGCGAAGGAATTACATTAAATATAACTTGAAAGTCTGGCTCCTTAGAAGCATTCTTTAAATAATTTCAACCTCAAGCTGTGCAGCCCTGGTACAGACGTACCCCAAACCTGCTAATTACAGCAAAAAGTGGCTCTGTATAGTTTTGACTCAGGGGCTGGGAATACAAAAGCATTTCACATTTTGTTTTGCAAAAGGAATGAAACTGCACAATAATTCATGAAATTATTCTCCGATACGCTACCATCTGTTAAGTTTTAGAAGTATGAACAATTTTCAGATACTTTAAACCTTTTTGGTCATGAGAGGTTGAAGATGATGTTTATTATCTTTACAGTAATTGGAATACAAAAGCATCTCATTAAATGGTTTGTTTTCTAACACTGCAAGCATTCTCCATCTCTTTGCAAGTGCTGGACAGTAACGTTCTTTTTTGCCCTGCCTGTTATTTAACCCCATGAATGAATGGAGATGGTGGGAGGTATAAGACAATACACGGAGGGTGGTCACTGACCCATTTTGAATCCACAGCCGCCAGGTCAAAATTCTGCTTCCAAAGTCAAACAGCCCCAGATGGCAGCATACCTAGGCTGATGCACACCTTCAACTGGAATTAGGACGCCATGTAGTGGCCCTGGGAAGGTAACGAGAGGGGCAGTGACGTTGGGTCCAAGGTTGGCAAGGCTTGGGAGGATGACTTGCTGGCTAATAGGCAAGCAGATGGTTATATTCTCTGCAGGTTGTCCAGGGAAAATCACACCGGTTCTGAGATAAGCTTTATTCCATCTATTTGTCCTTGTTTGGCTGCAGATTAAATCCAAACCCACACAGCAAAAATGTGAATTTGCTAAAGTGGGGCAGCATCAACATAAAAGACATAGGAGTTGTGTTCAAAATTTACCACACTCATTTGGAGCAGTACCAATTACACTCTCACAAAGGTTTCTCTTTAAGTTCCCTTGGTTTTCTGTGTCTAGCATGCAATACATCATTCAAATACTCTTAAGATAATCTAGTTTTAAGAATAACTTTCCCATCTACATTTTAAAAGCTGCAGTCAAAGTTGCATTTGGCACAGTGGAACAAATATCAATAAATTGAGCAGGTTGCACTCAGTTACAGGTACTCTATGCTTACACTGACAGGTGTTCTCATTTTTTGCTGAAATCTGACTTTTTCACGATTGTTCATGCTACTAATTAAAAGCGACTGCAGTCAGACCTGTCCACAGAAGAAGACATCAGCATAGATAAAATACACAATCGTATTCAGATTACTACACAAAGTGGCACAAATCTGATATTTTGTGGGGGTGAAAAGATTGAAATCTGGCTGTTCAGACAACCATGAAAAACTCAGAAATGGGTCACTTTTGCCTGCGGTGCTGTATTTTTAATACCAGAAACCTAGTTTTAAAGTTGTGGTGCAACTCCTTTTAATATAACAAATAAGTAAATAACAGGAATCTTGCATCAAATTTACCTTGTGGACGTCTGATGTTGAGAACAGTGTGGATTATTTATTTATTGCAGTGTTTTCAGTCCATCGCTGTATTGGGGAGGAAAAAGCTGGCAGAGCAGTGCAGAAAACTTGGACCAGTAGTTGCTGCTCTCTGTGTCTCAATAAAGGTCTACATTAAAGTAGATTAGCATTTGAAGAAAGGTAAATACTATCCATCTCAGGTCAGGCCAATGTGGTCAAAAGGACTTATCAGGTGCACTGCTGTCAGTGCACAGACAGTTAAGGGGAGGATAAAGTCACATTTGCAGCACAAGGTATTGAACTTCTGCTACAGTGTGATTAATACATCCACTGTTTTAAGTATCAATGGCAACAACCTTGGATCATGAAGAACCGAGTTGCTAATATGACAGGGAACTCTAATAGAGGTTGTTAGTTTAAGCAGAGTGTGCCTCACTGCGATTATCCTTTAGGCAGGTGTTTGCTTACTTCGCTCATTGGGAAGTTTATTTCACCTGCTTCCCATGGGGGTTCATTTAACCTGAGGCATCTGTTCAACTATGCCCATTATTTGACCTTCAGCACCTCGTAATACCAGTGTCTTTGACCTGCTCCTGCAGCACATATTCATAAACCCACTTCCATGGAAATGCTGAATTGGTGGTCACAAACAACAGATGCCCCTCTTGTGTCCCCTAACACAAGAGGGGACGATTTTCAGCTTTGCATTTTGATGAAAATGCTTGAGGAATTTGATTAGTGCAACACTTGAGGTGTGGAAGATCAAGCCGCACTTGAGCTGAGTTCAACAAATTCAAAGAGTAGGTTAGGAAGGGGCGGGTTATCGCAGCTGTGCTCAGTTGGGAGATCTGTAAAAACTGTGTCCTTTTACCTGTTGATTTGTATTCTGCTTGGCTGGATGCTGCATACAAATACCCACCTGCTTCAGGTGTTTTTTTATCAGACAGGAGGGCTGCGGCCAAAGTCATTGCTCATAAACTGCAAGGACGTGTGTAGTGTACTCAGGTTTATCTTCCAAGGAGGCAAACCTCCAAGTTCCTTTCAAGGAATCGTGGGAAATATTTTTTTTCACACTTCAAAAATGTTAAAAACATTTTTCTGTCAACAATGATTACTTCTTAATTAATTTTTTGGGGATGCACTGATGGATGTATGGTCTGCGCTGCATCCCCAGAACCACACATGGAGAAGCAGCGTTCAGCTGCAATGCGCCACAAATCTAGAACAAACTTCCAGAAAACTGCAAAACGGCGGAAACACTGAGTTCCTTTAAATCTAGACTAAAAACACACCTGTTTATAGCTGCTTTTGAAGCATCGTAAATGAAACATTAATCAACATTAATGACCAAATTTTATTCTTCAATTGTTGACTGTGTTTTCTATGACTGTATTTTTATGATGTAAAGCACTTTGACCTGCCTTGTTGCTGAAATGTGCAACAGAAATAAACTTGATTTTTAAATTCAAGTTTATTTTATTTTAAAACAAAAATAAAGTTGCCTCTTACAGTAACTTGATCTACGTGACTGGAAAGTATCAACATAAATTAGACTTAAATATGGACTCATATTTTATAGAACTGGATATTAATTGAATCTGCAAATTGTGAAATTCCTTTAGAATACTTTTGTTGTTGACTAAATTGTTCATGTAATAATAACTAATAATTCATTGAGGAATAAAATATCTTTAGAATCAAGGGTTGTAAATATTTTACAGACATCCTAGCAACAAACTATGTTACATTTTCAGACATTGGTACCTTTCAAAGTTATCATAATATCCATTTCCTCTTAAAATACTTACTTTCGCATTTGAAGTATCAATATGACGGTAACGTTACTCAAAACTTTCTGATAATAATTGGTCTGTTTGGGGCTCAGACAGAGTGCCATGCTTCAATGTTTGGGGTCGTCACTAAAATACCTACAGCACTGTGGGCTATAGGATCATATAGTTTATCCTCAGTCAGCTCCTATAGAGTCCTCCAGACATACAGTAAGTCACCCATTCACCAGTCAGTGTTAAGAATAGCTTTTCCCACAGATCGCTATTCAGCAGTGTTCAGAGCAGGTGGGGAGTTTGAAGGGATAGAGATTAGCTTTTTCTACCCCAGAAAATGATTTATGCTGAGACTTTTATCAGGACGCTTTTCCCCCTCTCGCAAAGATCATTTCCCCTGACTTCACCTCACAACGGGCACTATTTTAAGCATTGCCTCATTAATACAGACTGATTGGATTCATTGTTCTGCAATCCTGATGGATGTCCTCCGAAGTTTCCTCCCTCTTAACTCGCATCTCAAACTGCTCTTCAATCTTCGGCCAGAACTTCCTTTGAAGAATATCAACCCATTGTCTTCTGAGAGTTCAATAAATCAGCTGCCGATGTCTTTTGTTGGTCCGTTTCTTTTAAATGAAACTGCATTATTAGCAATCCTTTAACTAAATCATAATGGCAGAAGTTCAACCTGAAATCTCCATCTGCATTTATATAAGACTCACCGTAAAGGCAATTTGCATAAGGTCTTACACGTTCTGCTCTCCTTCCACTGTATAATCGGGTGTATGCAGATAATCAAGACTTCTCTCAGATTATATTTTTAACTGGATTCATCTTGGTTTATTTGACCCCTGATTGATAACTGTATATTAAACTTGGCAAATCTCTCACTGTTCTTGTTAGGATCTCATTCTTTGACATGAATATATAAGAACATTTCTTTTCCCCTGTTGTGACCTCTTCACCAAACTGTGTAATAGTTGAGTGTTTAACTTCAGGATGAGTTACTCTGACAGCTGGTGTGTGTATAGATGGCTCTGCTTGAAATTTGCTCCATAGGAAAGCGTGTTCCACTGCAGTAAGTCTGCTGTGGGTGCTACACCAGGGTCGGCTGCTATTTATACTGTATCTCCGCTGCTGCAGCACTTCGTTCCTCTCTCTCTGTGCACTCCCACTGGGAGAGGAGATGAGGGGAGAATTTGAAACTACCCAAAGTTTATATTCTGTGCTCATGTTGGATTATCGCTCTATTTTTTTTATGTAACAAGTCAAAGTTGCTTTTCAACAAAGATTATATCTCTGCGTGAACACGCATCTTCTGGGAGCACTGAAATCTTTGTTTTTTTGTATATTTTTCAGGTGAAGTCTCCTCTGTATCTTCGCCCTCTGAAGTTCAAGTGTGAATAAATTCACTAAACCAAGTCGGCATTCAGTAATGAGCAAAATGTAGCTCAAAATAATAAGGACAATCTCATGGAAGTGGTGATAAATTTGTTGGTAAACCCAGAAAGAAAAAGAACAGCTTTCAGTAAAGGAGAGGACAGTTGTTAACGTAACAGATTGAAATACCAAAATGGGTATTTTAGCACAAAATTCAAACTTAAAAACAAGGAATAATACAAATGATAAAATTATATGCTCTCTGTTAAAAGTAGTATCTTAAACTACCGTCTCATTTCCTCTCTTCTATTGCCTTTTTATTCTCACAGATGCAGGATTATGCACCCTATCATTCTTGTCAGCCTATATTTGCATCACTTTCCAATACTGGATGCTTGGTTTCAAGGATAATGAAGCTTTTAAATAAAAGCATGAGAAATGGACAGGTTGCTGAGGACAGGGACCGGCAGGGAAATCAGCTGTCAGCAGCCAGATACGTCTGCTCTTCTCATTAATTACTTTTGGGGAAAGAGAGGTAGAGGCCAAATGAGTATTGATTATGGTGGGCCAGTATAGGACCAGTTTCACTGGCCTTTCTCACACATCATTGCCTCTCCACTTCCCCATTAAGTGGAAACAAGAGGGATCAGTGGCAAGCTGGGACCTTATTAAAGACAGGACCTGGTAGTGGTAGACAGGCTAGCCAGCACATAAGTCTTCTCTACATAGGCAACATTTTGTTTGACTTTGTCATTTAATCCCTTTTTCTCTGCTTTAGTGGCAGCTGTCAATGAAAGGATGACTGTTTAAACGTAGTAAGGTTTGTGCAAGTCAGAAGATGTCCGATTTAAACATCCCACTGGATTACTTTTTTTTGCTTGCTTTTGTTTTTCTTTGTAACTTTCTTGTTCTCAACCCACACTGAAACCTGGAGCAAAAAATGGTCCAAAGTTCACCGAAATACTTTTCCTTCTCCCTTTAACAGCAACAACCTCCGTTTTTGTTGCATGACTGATGATTTTAATTACCTTTTAACTCCCTGTACTCAGCAGATACACATAATAAATGGTGCACAAAGTTGTTAAAGCAACCATCTGGGCTCTATTGAGCTTTTCGACACCGTCATGAGAAAGGCAGCCACCGTATCAGAGGTGGATAGCAGGTGTGTCACAGGATAACATGAAACTATCTCATTTAAGATTTGGATGACAGCTATTCAGAGTCAAAGGAATCTCATCTATTTTTCTTATCTGCGGAGCAGTAAAGAGGCATCAGAAGAAGACGGTCTGTATAACCACAGAGGGGCCAGAGATTGCATGTGAGATTGCTGGACAAATTAAATGTGAAGCTACAATGGAATGAAATGAAAGCGGACATATTAATTAGATGTATATATAAAGTATAATGGCAAAGGTAATCTTGATCAGAAACACCAAAAAATGACTGATGTAAAGGCAATATTTCAATATTTCGTAAATTATTTTGGTAACACTTTACTTAAAGACTGACATAATACTGTCATAAACATGACAAAACACCGTCATGAAGTGTCATTCACTAAATAATACTTTTAATGCAAAATTGACACATTCAATGGACTTTTAATGCAAATTCTAACACAACTTTCCACTAAAAGTGATATTATTTACAGAATAATGCAAAATAGTTTATTTTAATGGACTTTTAATGCAACTTTTAGTACAACTTTGCATTAAAAGTGTCATTATTTACTACATGACACTTCATGGCAGCAGTCATAGCCATTCATGAAGAATCCTTCATGTTCATAACAGGTGTCAGTCGTATGCACACCCCTTCAAATAAAGTGCTACCAATCATTTTTTCCTTGTATTTCTTAAGGAAGCACAATATGTGGCATTTAGCAATCCATCCAGCCTTTACGTATCTCGGTAGTTTTTTGTATTTTAGTGGGGAAACCCAAAGGATCCCCAGTCCAGACAGGAAATACATGCACTCCAGTGGATAGTTGTAAAAAATAACTGCATTTTTAAAAATTGTATCACAAAGTCCACTTCTACATAGATTATAAATTGTCTTTCTCACCAAGCACGGTTCATTTATCTTCTTCACATAATTAAAAGGTTAATTGATTGGTCATTCGTTGCCTTCCCTGCTCATAAGCACAGATGTTGCCATCAAAGTTTTTATATCTCATGAGAAGATAGCTTAAAATGGACAAACCAAAGTGTGAAAAACTGAAAATGTGAACGCTTTTCTAAACATAATCAAAGAGTCACACTTCCAGTTGGGTGGCAGTGTCGGTTATTGCATTTGTTTGAGCTGTCACTTGTTAGAGTTAAATTTCATAACCACTCTATAATTAAGCCCAATGGTTTAGTTGGCTTTTGTCAGGCTTCTGCTGTTTCCATGTAAGATTGGAGTTTATAACACACAGCGCATGACCCACAATGCATTGGAGGTAACCTCCAGATTTAATGAAGTGTAATGATGATGCTCCCTAAATTAGAGTGCATGTCATTTCAGTTTTGCTTATCGTTTGTGTTATTAGCACGCAAAAACCCACAGGCTTACTTAAACTCACGGAGACATAACACATTCAATAAATGTGATTTTCCTCAAGCTGATTACTTGTAGTCCTGCAGGCAACATTGCAGACGGAGACGGGCGCTTCCGAATCACCTCACGTTCCTGACATTGGCAGGCAGTGTTGGGAATTGAGCCGAATGTTATCGACTTGAACAAATTTAAATTAAATTTAATCGAACTATAATCAAAGTTTGTAATGCTTTTGTTAACGTTCATGTGATTGGTTACACAAACAGTCTCCTCCTATAAAAAAAAAAATCAAAAGGAGATCAGATTGGACCCGACATGACAAAAAGAACCATCAAACACCTACACAAAGGAGACGCATCAATATGACCGCTGTAAACAACAGCTGCCATATGTGTTTCTCTTTCACGCCATCTCTTTATCAGCATTAAATCAGTGGACTGCTAGGACATCGTTTAGGCTCCCACACGGCGTCAATACTGGCTCTATTGATTTTTTTTAAACAGTTAATGGAAGCCTTTAGGGTAGGAAAGCTAATTAAAATCATATGCAGGTCAAGCTCATTTAAAGACTCCCCATTAGTTTACGTTGAACTTAACCACGGTTGACTGAAAAATCCATCCATAGGGCATCATAATTGACTTATGTGTCTAATGGCTTTTCAGTTCTCCTTCATACAGGAGAAAGATGGGGAGTTCCTTCGGCAGATTTCATGTAGCAGGTTTAATAACCCTCAAACGGAATCATTAAAGGCAATTGATGTGTGTATTTGTGTCCTCAAAGTGTCAGCGACTGAGGAAAGTGTTTACAAAAGCAGGAAAAGTTGAAGCTGCTGAACGGTACGCCCCCTTCTCAAACACAAAACCTTGTTATTAGATTTATGATTTATTCATTATCAATAATAGGAATAAAAAATTATCCAGGAAGAGATGAAGAGCAAGCGATGGAAGATAGATTCGTTATTACGTTTAATTTAAGATGCATGGAGTTTTAAAAATCAGCACCACTTCACTTTTACTCTACAAACTACAACACTGGACCCTGGTTTTTGTGGCCACACCCACTCAGGAATAGCTGGAATCCATAAATACTTGAGAAACTTTCTAAAAATGCTCATGCCTGTCGTTTTTATTATTTCAAACACCAAATATATTTTAACATGCACAGTGGAAACTGATTTTGCACTACCATAGAAACTAACATCTGACCAGAGTCACCCCAGAAGGACTAAAAAGAGTGCTTCAGACGTTTGCTGTTGAATTTTCATGAAACCAGCATGTTTTCTGCTAAGCGGTAACTCACGTCCATCTTTATCAACTGGAAGGTTTGTCAGCATCTTTTTGAAATCGTGCTTCTGTCTGGCTAAGGTCACTCTTAGCCTGGCAGGCTGTCTGTTCTCAAACTTTGTATATCTGAAGGTTGATAAGAGAGAAGCCTTTAAGAAAGTCACTGACGCTGAGCACACGTCCATTGCATGGAAAGAAAATACAATTTATCAGGAAAATAAAGAAAGAAAAACAAAACAAATCTTTTGAAGTGGTAGTAACTCCACCATTTCATGTTGTGAACCAAAACTCGTAGACTAATAAATACAAATACTTGATTAAAATAGATCTTCTTTGGTTCTCCTAATTTGGACTCTAATTAAACGACATATTTTGGAGAATTATTGTTTCTCTTGTGCTGTTGTGTGGGCTGGAGAATCAAAATGTTCATGGCGAGCTCTGTTTTGACATCCAAAGTGAGCCTCCACATTTCTGCTGGCAATTATTTTCTTCCAGACGGACAATAGTCTCCAGCAAACATATTGTTTTGTCACGTCCCACCTTTCAACTCTTGTGTGCTCTCTTCTCATGGGAGTCTCTTAGCTCCCTTGTTTATTTTTGTGAATTACGTGGGAGCCACAGCGGAGGGCTCATTTGAATCTGCTAGTCTGAGGAAGATTAAACTTAGGCTGTGTTTATTGTTTCCTATCGGGAACCAATATGCTAACAGCAGATGCCAGTGGTCTTGCTGCGCCTTAGTTTGACGGATCCACAACATGACTTTCACCACAAACCACCGCAGTTGCGCCCAACTGGCACGGGCAGCAGAAGAAGGAGGAAAAAAATCCTGTAATGTCGGGGCTTTAGCAGAGCGCTTCATTACACAGTTAGATCAGATAAAATCCCCCGAGATGAATTTTCTCTGTTATCTTGAATAGGCGAAGAGGAGTGAACTGGTCATATTAGAGGTAATATGTATTAATAACACATAATAGGATGTCAGTAGCTTTGGCTGATTTTATTTCCTGTAAAGTAGGGAATTATTTTCTACTTCAGCTGCTTCATATTGTTTTTAAGACAAAAAAAAAAAACCCTCTCATATGCTTGCATGTAGGCTTACACACACGGAGACACACTCTGCCCTTTGAGCTTAATGACTATGCTAATAATATAAGCTGTTTCAAGTCACGCATGGCTTTATTTTGGTCAAGTTTTGCTAGCATTTCAGACTACTTAAGAAATTTTAAAAAGCCTATTAAGGAACGGGTTATTAAGGAGAAGCCATGCATTGAAACACATTTAACAATGTGAACGCGGCTGTTTCTCTACTCTGGGTCCCACACCTCTGTGTTACACGACCAGCACTTTATCAGTCATGTTGACTTGGCTTATTTCATGGATATTGAGTTTATTTTTATAGCACTAATTGATAACATGTCATCCCAACATTTTACAAATAAATAGTCAGTTGAAGCTCAGTTTATTCTTTTCTTAGAGAGTTAGATATGTTTTATGTTGCTTCCCTTTATCAAACATTTGAATGTGACAATATTAAAGCAGTATGTCGTCTTTAAATAACTTGCAAAATGGCAAGCTAAGAATAATCTAATTTGAGTAATTTTGGCTCAAATACATACTGATTGTCCCTGTGTGGTTTAACAAAGCAGGTCTAGCGGGTTGTAAACCAAAATAAATTATGAAAGTCACTGCTTGGTTACAAAGGAATTGGCTGAAACGAATAACTACTGATAACTATTGACTATATTAAAAATGGTGGCCACGAAGATCTCTAACCCAACAGAATAAATCATAATATTTTAACACGATTGGGTAAAACTACAAAAACTCTGTCCTGCAACATTATCTCAGTTTTTGTGGATATATTTTATAAATACAGTTTAACTTCTAAGTTAGATTAAATTTTTTCAAAGAGCAACAGTGAACTGCAGTTTCTATTTGCATGCAATATAATATCTTTCAGCTCTTCCTGGAATTAAAGACACAAGCAGGTGAAATCCAGGGTGTTTTTGAATTTATGTGAATAGCAGCATTTTTATCTAGTTCTATCCGGTTTTTACTCATTATTTCACTCTTTTTCATACTGAACAAAAAAATTTGATTTTAAATAACTTAGGTGAAAGTGAAAGCCTGCAGAGAGTCTAAAAAGATGATTTTCTTTCTAATTTAACTTCCATCAGACATAACACTGTTTTTAACATCTAAGAAGCTCAAACCCACAACCAACTATAACCTACCCTAATATTTCTCCACATGAATGTTTTCTCTTTTCCTCTTAAGAGCGTACATTTCCCAGATATCTTTGTGACATCTGCAAAACATCTTCAACCAGGCACATAAAAAATATTGACAGAGGGGTAAGTTTCCCTTTGGGTTTGCATAAAAAAAGCAAGTTTATACTTTCATTCACATAACGAGTAAGCTATATTTACTAGATAATAGCGTATATGTTAATAAAGCTGTTTCATCTGCTGACTTGTGTCTCCTGGGAGCAAAATGCAATTATTTATCCAGAAGAAATTCATAAAGCAGTTCACTGTGAGAAAAATAAGCATGCCTTGCTCAACATATTTTTGATTGAAACCAGATTAAGTTATCACACAGAGACTGATGATTGAAACTTTTTGAGACAGAAATGTTGATAATTACATGATCATATGACAATTTTCACTAAATGGTGTCAATCATTGGTGCTTCTGATGCACCAAATAGAATCTGTGTATCTCACTTTTTCTTTTTGCAACCTCCTCACTATTCATTGCCATTTTATCACGTTATACATTCACTAGGAGACTTTGCCACAATGGTAGCTCTGTGAATCTGTGCATGAAAGAGAGTTAAATGCTAACATTTGTATGCAATTAGACTAAGTTAGCTATTAGCCATTTTGAGAGAGATAATCAACACAGTATGTAGTCATGCACAGTCCCTTGCAACAGTTTAAACATTTTTTGTCACACTACATGTGAAATCCAATGCATTTTAATAGGATTTGTGTAACAGAGCCTCTCACATGAGTGCATGAGTGTGACGTAAATATGAAAAAGTTTTTAAAATATCTCAAAAGTGTAGTGGGAAGTCGTCTTCATACCCCAAAACAACTTTGTGCTACTTTCAGTATAAGTCCAGGTGTATTGTAAAAGTTTTTCAGTTGTTTTTTTAGAGCACATTTTTCCACAAACATTATGAAGACCAAGGAAAGCAGCAGAAATTGCAGAATTAAAGTTGGTCAAAAAGCTCAAAGAAGGATTAGATTATTAGCAATATCCCAAACTTTGAACATCTCAAGGCCACTGTTCAAACCATCATCAAAAAATCAAGAGCAAACCAAGACAAGGCTGTTCATTGAAACTAAGAGGCCAAAATATTAACCAGCCAGCTGGGAAATCACCCAAACCTTGCAATTAAATCTACAAAGTGATGCTTTATATCTAAGCCTACTCATATGTTTGACAAAACATTCAAATCTAATTCAAAATCTGTGGCAAGACATGAAAGCGGATGTTGGGAGTTAAAGTTTTGAAAGAAGAACTGGCAACAACTTTGACAGACTTATTTAGACATAAACTAATTTTTAGTTTTGTTTTGAAAAAATTCCAGGTTGTGTAAAATGTTTGAAAGATAGAGACTGGATTGTGCAAATTAAAAGAAATTAACAGAACAAAATATGAGCTCTCTCACATCTGTTCTAACGGAAAAAAAAAGAAAAATCTTTTTTCTTAGTGTTTAACAAAACTTTCATAGTTTCTGTCTACCTACAGTTTTTAAAATATCAAAAACAAGGATGATGGTGAAATGCAAAAGAGTTCAAGGTAAGTTGTACTGACATTCATTTTCATTCACTTCAAATCACTTTCAAAATATTCCATTTATTGTTGATAAGAAGAAACTGCATTGCAAGTTGCAGACGTACCTTATGGATATTGAATAAACAACAATATTATCTCATTGGTGTCTCTTGCTAACCCTGATCTTTGGAAGTTTTCTCCCTCTATCATTACATTGATAGAGCCAATAGAGAAATGCCAAAACAAAAGTATGTTCTGAATTTTGTGTTTTAAGGTTTTGTTTGATGAGGCTGACTCATTAAAGTAGATAGGTGAATTCATTAGACTGTTAAATAAATTCATTTTTGCAGTCGATATTTGCTGATCCCGCTCACGCTCTGTGTACGCTTTCTACCCAACAGCCCCGACACGCAGCCTTAGAAAGTTTTATCAGCAATGTCAATAGAGTCAGCACACAATAAATTATGTCTGCTTGGTGTGTTTACTGAACAGGTCCATCTCTAGTGGGAGCTGTAAAGAAGGACTGGGCTTCTCCAAACAGCATCGCTCTCTCCTGGCTGCAGCCTGAAGAAACAACACTTCCCATCATTGACTATGAAGTCAAATATTATGAAAAGGTAGACTGTTACACTTCTTCTGCATGACTATTATCCCTTCCTTATGAAATATTTCTCAGCACAGTAACAGTCCTTAAGAAACTCACATCTTGCTCTTGCTGACTATGATGTTTTCATCTCGTTTGCTAAATTGCTAAGCCTGTTTTCACATTCTTGATACAAGTCTCTGGTAACTTACCCTGAGCAAAAATATTCATTTTAATAAAAAATATGGCTATGAAAGTTATTCTCCTGCTTCATAAACCTGGTGCTTCGCAGCTGCTTGCTGAGCAACCTTTCATAATACTGACAGCTCTCTTTTCACATGATGCAACAGCCATTACTATCTTTCACTGTGAATGTCGGCATAAAAGGTGAAAATCACACAGAATGTATGAAGTAAAATCCAACTTTCTAGGAGAAACACAGTAAAGCACACTGCCAATGATTTATTATAGTTTTCAAAGTGTGTACACACAAATTGGGTGTAATTTTCTTATCTTTATCTTTATTTGATGCACAAAGAAGTGAAAATCACTGACATGCTCACAATAATGTATCCATAGCTGAGGATACTGAGCTATACTTGAAGGTATTTTCTTCTTTTTTAAAATATATAAACATCAGTTGAGGTTAACATTATAACTACTGACTGATAGGGTGAAAAACACAGAGTACCTCTTCATCATGGCCTTTGTTACCTGCAAGGAACCATTTTTGTTCTCATGTGCTAGAAGAAAGAAAAATGGAAAGCACATTTATTTGAGAAAAGTTCATTTCCAAACTAAAACGGCTAAGCAATTGGGTCATTACTTAAAGCTGCTGCTCTTCTGGGCTCTTCCCAGTCTGCAGTGGTCAGTATCTATCAAAAGTGGCCCAATGAAAGTGCAGTGGTGAGTAAGTGACAGGGTCATGGGTGGGCATGGCTCATTGGCACATGTAATCCAGTCCAAAAGACCAGACACTGCAGCTCAAGCTGCTAAAGAAGATAATGCTGGTGCCGACATTTTTTTTTTTTTTCTTTTTGTGCATAAAAATGTCCTGTTCTGCAGTTAAACAGGGTTGAAAATATCCAGCCCAGTCAGCGCTCTTCAACACCAAGCAAACGTTGAAAAAAGTAGCTGTAGTTTAACTTGAAGTCTTAGGTTTCCAAATTCCTTAGATTTATTTCTAATCCCAAATTTTTGAGTGGATTTATTGATTCTACACCTTGAATGCTGCAGCCAATAAAACTTAAAGTCCACTTTATTGAATTAACAACCAATTTACAGCGGTGTAAACCGATCTTTAAGATGCATTAACATTTAAAAACACAAATTACCAATAATAACTAAGCAAGGATAATCATGTAAATGTTCTTAGTATGGAAAATTAAAGGCTTCTTGCAAAACATTGAGGTCCTTACATGATCTGAAGGTCAAATTAAATTTAAAAATGTCATCCAGACTTTGATTAGTTTTTACAAGCCTATTTATGGCTTCACATTTTCTTTGAGATGGTTTAAGGAATGACTTCTTAGACCTTGTTTCAACACTCAGCTGTCACATTCCCCAAATTGATGCCTTAACTCTGAAAATTCAAATGATTAATCACTACTGTGCAGCAAAAGGTTAAAGGACTGCAAAGTACGCTCTGCAATTTTCTGACTTAATAACGTAAGTAATAAATGGCATTCGTATAAACAGTGGAGATAGTACCAGCGGTACCTAAATGAGAACTGAACCGCAAGACTATTGCTAGAAGGATTATTTGAAATTTAGATCAAAGTTTAACTGTAAAAGGCATTCTGGAGGATCAGAAAGGATGTGAAGTTGTGACGTCCTGCTGTGATTCTGCATCTCAACAAACAAACATTTCCTATCTACTCACCATAAATCAATAGAAACGTGCACTAATTGATGCATACAAAAAATATTCTGTTAACAATTAGCCAAGTAATTTACTAAACATTAAGGACTGAGTTGTACACATAGATGGAAGACAAGAGCCTCTTTGAACATTTCAGAAAATCAGCTAATTATCAACACAAACGTGGCATAATTATGTTACGTTTGTGCATAATTATTGAGTGCTTAAAGGTGAAGAAAATGGTTTCTTCTAGAACAGATGTACAAGCCTTATTGCACGCATATATTTAAAAGTTCAAGCTATAGTTTTTGACATAACTTTTACAATGACTGAGCATCCATATAAAATAATGAATATTCTTTAGTGCGTGCAAAAATTATAAATCTCCAACTCATATAAACTTGTGCTTATAAAAGACTGTTTACAAGTAGTACAATACACATTTCTGAAGTTTTTTTTTTCCAATATGTTAATATATGTGTAAAATATTGCCTAAAAGTCTAATGAAATATGCCATCTTCCATTTAATGTCTCTTGAATGTCTTCTACTTATCTATTCACAGCAACAGTTATTATGCAGAACATCTGGTAAAGTGTTTGTAATACAGTTTTGTGACAAAATTATCTCTTCGCTGTCATTTTCTGTTCCCAAAAGGGATCAGAAAGCGAGCTTGCATGCAGCCTCGAAGGCACTTCTTGTTGCCACTCCCTCATTCAACATCTGTCACTGAGCTGCGGTGAACGTGACAGTAATTTGACAAAACTGCTTACCATGATTTTGATTAGGGTAAGCGTCGCTCTAAAAGACCAGGGATTGTGGAAAAATGGCCAAATTGAAACGGATAAAATCTCCCTAAAACTGCATTCATATCTGGTCAAAACCGGCTCTTATTTGCTGAAATATTTTTTTCTTCTTTCTCCACTTTTTCCTTTTAGGAACAAGAGCAGCTGAGCTACTCGTCAACACACACCAGAGCTCCCAGTGTGATCGTCTCAGGTTTAAAACCAGCAACCTGGTACATCTTCAGCGTTCGCACCCGGACATCTGGTGGATTCAGCTCCTACTCACCAAAATATGAATACCAAACTACAGGTGACTGTGAGTACTCACTATTTGTTGCAAATATTAAAATGCAAACCGGTTCATTGTGCTTCTTTCTGTTCATTGGTTGTCTCAAACACAGACTTTTTTTTTTTTTTGCAACGAAGTTGTTAAAAGGTAAAATTTGGAGAAATTATGATTTAAAACATCCACCACTCATCTTACTAGCTCTTTTTGGACAAAAAAAACTTGGCCAAAGCTTTGACTAAAATTGTCATTCTCTGACAATGCTTCATTAAAATCTCAGCTTTGCTGTTTTTTTTTTTTGTCGTTTCCTCTTTTTATTCCAAAGTCAGGAAAATGAAATTCTTGCTGTAAACAGCAGCTCAGAGTCAAATAAAGTTCATGTTGCCTGGAGGAGCATCCAGGGCAGCTCACAGCCTGAAGGTCACAAATACAATAAATATATTTTTATACAAATCCACTTGTACTGTACAGGTGCTGTCACGAAGCAAATGTAACTGTTTCAACACAATGTGGGAAAGATGCTGAGCAAAGAAAACTGTTTGGTATTATTCTAAATGGTTACCATAAATGTGACATTTTATCTAGTATTCAACTATGTAAGAATAAAAATGTTACATTAATTCACAAAAACACATTTAGGTATATAAAGTCAGGGAGAGGCGAGTTATTTGGGCAACAGTCTGTAAATATTGCCAAATAATTTTTGCCTAGTTTCTAGTGCGAACATCTTTGTACACTCAAAATAAGACAAACTTACTTAAACGTAACTTTTCCGCAAGATATAGAACAAATCAAACAAGTCTCTATATATGTCTAAAAAGTTATTTGTAAGTTAGTTTTGTCTTATTTCAAGTGTGTTAAGATATTTGACCAAAATACTTGACAAGGTTTTGTGTTTTTGCAGTGTGTTGACGAATATAGCATAAAATAATAACAATGTTATTTTACACAAGCAGTATAAAATAAAGGAAGAAATGATAACAAAAAATAAATAGATTCAATAAAGCACAATCTTTGTTGACCTCTGCTGCAAAATCTACAGCAAAATCTACAGCAGAAACCAAACTTTGAAGGAGGAATAATTAAATTGTTTTTGGATGAAAATATTTTGTTTCTGCTTCTGATACAAACTTGGCCTGAGTTTGTTTCCAGTGTCAAAATGTAACAAACTTTTTTTAAGGTTTCAAAACCACACCTTCACTTTGTTTATGTCATTTTGAGGAGAAGCTACTGCCCCTCCCTCACCTGTTGCTGCCAGTTAGCCAGCTGGAAGAACGCTACTACACTTTTCCTTCACTTAAAACATACATAGATGAGTTAAAATGTTTTTTTAGCAAACAGCACAGACCAAGAATGAATGTTATTGGTAATTTTATACCTATAACAAATAATAGTATTTTATCTCCAAGTGATATAATGATAATACTGTATTTTTGCTCACACTAATCATAATATAACTAAGTGGCTCATGCTTAATACTACGACATGCTAATTTTCAACCCATTTGCTATTTATTTTTAACAAACAAAGTGAAAAAACATTTTTTTAAAAAACTAAAAACACTACTGTTTTTTTGGGAGTATCTTTTAAGTAGAAAATCAGTTACAAAAGTTAAAGTAAAAGATGCAGCAGGTACATAAATTTTCCCACAAATATTGTCAAACAGATGATTTTTTTAAACAAATCTGTGCATCCGGTTTACGAAAATACAAAAACAAAAACTTCCGGCAAAGAAAATCGTTTAAAAAACTGAGTATTTCTACACTGAGTCTTAAGACCCTCATTTTTTTTATTGTTGCTTACTTTCACCTGGTGAAGCTCAAATATTTGATTTCTTCATAAACTAAAGCTCAGTTTTAAAGGCAAAAGGACATTAAGAATTTTTCTACTTCTCACTAAGGAGTTTTTCTTTACACAGATAAAATCCTGGATTTCCTTCAAAGTGAATTTAATTCAGCGTAATTCTTTAAGCCACAGAAACTAATAACTAAATACAGTCATCAAGGGAAACTGACACCACTCCTTTTCTGTTCAGTGTGTTTTGAATCACAGCGTTCCTTGTATGTTTTTGTCAGTCGCGGCTTTATTGCGTGCTCATAAAATACAAAGGTCCAGCTGCCCTTTTATGTTGGGTCAGGTTTTATTGAGAAAGAGGTGATTTGGCTTCACAGCGGCCCTCTGCTTCCAAAGCTGCAGAGTTTGGCTTTATCTGCAGATCAGAGGCTGCACGGCCAAGCCTTTGTACTGCCTGGCCTTTTATCTAAAAGAGGAGGCAGGTTTGGCCCCTGCCGCTCTCTCCCTCTCTGTCACTCTGTCTGTCTGTCTGTCAGTCAGAGTCGCTGCACTCGATTTTTTTCCAGCTGCATCTGTTTCTGTCACTTCTTTCTTTGTCTTTATCTCCTTTGTCTTTCGCTTGTCATCTGTTTTTGCTGCGTCGCCCCTCTTTGGCTGGACCTCATTCCAGCACTGTCAATCTAATGCATCTGTTTAGGTGTGAAGAGTGTGTTAAGCTGAGATCTGTCATATGTAGTCTGACCGTCATCACGCTCACTCATCCTCTCCCAGGGTGCTGTGTAATTATTTTTATTAAGTGAAAGGGACACATTTCATACACATGCTTTCCATGCTCTTGGCATTACACCTACATACACCCACACAAGTCTTAATCACCATGCCCCACCGTCTCTAATTCATATTCATTAAGCGTGAAATATTATAGAAATAAGTTTGGTAATAGCAATCATCTTTCAATTATCTGGGATTCGTTAGCCTTCTGACAAGACACAGAAAAAGGAAAATTATGAATATCAAATGGGCCCAATTTTAACAAATCATCATGGACTAAATCACAATTTCATGAATGAATAAAATTAATTAACCAGCAGCAGGAAAATGAATCATTCCAGTAAGAAAAGCTGACAGTTTTTTTTAGGACTCTACAAAGAGCTGATCAAATATCTCTCAATAACATCTGCCCATCAAAAGAGTGTGAACGGTGTACGAATGCTGCATTGAGTTTTAAAAAATCTTATTTCTTCTCAGTTTTCTGTTGTTTTTTTATTTACTTGTTCTCTCCTAAACATCTCATTTATCTCTCGTTAACCCTTTTTTCCTGCTTTTTCCAAACCTTCAGCTTCAGACATGGCTTCTGATCAGGGCCAGGTGTTGGTCATTGTAACAGCAGCAGTCGGTGGTTTCACCCTTCTCATCATCCTCACGCTCTTCCTCCTCATCACTGGAAGGTAAGATCAATTACAAGCCTTAATTTCTGCTAAAAAAAAAAACAGTGAGAGTTTCAAACAATGTGTTTCTGATATAAAAGCAGGGAAGCTGGCTGGATGGAGCTGAATACAGAAAAAACTGGGAAAGTTTTTTCTGTATGCAGCTGTGAATGCAGTCAAAGTTTGTTCTTGACTCTGCAGAAGTAGGAATGTTATTTGGAAAACATGCTGTGGTATTTTTAAAATCGCGACAACAATGCAACACTTAGGATTCTCACACTTCTCAGCACAAATTTTCCACCACTTTTCATAAGTTTAAGCTTCTCAGTCACTCTACAACTGATCAAATATGTTATTTGGATGCACAGTGTTAATGCTTTTCACTTAGCCTATCACATCTTTTGTGATGTACTTTTGGTCTCCTAAATGTTTCTCCAATTAATCCTCTCCCTATCTGTCAGTCTGGGTGGATATTTATGTTTTGGTAGGTTTGCAGTAAAGTTTGCATTTTCAGATAATGGATTAAATTTGACGCTGCCAAATGATAATAACTTGAGATATAGTTCTATGGATTTTAACACATTTTTTAAAATCCCTACATCTTTATTCCTGACTGCTCTGTTTCTTAGTCTTCATGTTGCTGTTTGTTCTTTGATTTTCTCTAACCTTACGGCCTTTAATGTTCGCTGAAAATAAACTGCACACAAGTAGATCCTGTTGCATAAATAAGAGGCTCTGAAGGTTTAATTGGTTGGAGTGGATTTTCTTCAACAAATGCACACCATAGTTTTTGGTTAGTATTTGTCAAAGTTAAAAAGCATGTCTTATTTTATTACCCATTTATAATGATGCTGCTTTTTTGTTGAAGGTTTGGATGAAATGTGACCAACTGTGAAATTATATTAATACTTAATACTGCAAGGCGAGAAGGTTTAACCTGTTAGATTTCATACATTAAACAAGGAATAGGAAAGAAGAAGAAGTACATTGTTCTGGCGTTATAAATATTTTTTAAAAACTTATTTGAAATTTTTGCCTGGATTTTTAAGTCATGTTGGAAAAAGCATCAAATTTTCTCTTGAAATTTTAACATTGAACACCTTCTTAAACATTTCCGATGGAAAAAGAGCAAAAACGTCTTTTAAAACTGTCTTTGGAGCGAGAGCACATATTTACGCTTCTGTGTCCTGAACTTGTCAACCTAAAAGAAAATATAACGTAGATTATATTGTGTAATACTGCATTACATCAATTCCACGGCCTCTACTCTAAGAAGAAAGTGTATTAATTTATAGTGCGGGAAGCAGACACCACTGACATAAAACTCGGAAGAGAAGAGAGGAAAATCTGTCAAAACACATTCAAGCGCATTCACACTCTTCCACATACATCCAATCTGTTTTCATCTATGCGAAGATGCGATGTGCAACTCTTTGAGGGGGGGAAACCAACATTTCTCTCACTTTATTTCAGAGGTGTGATGTGAAGGTATGGTGACTAAATAATGTGCCATTTCAGTCTGAACAGCTTGGACAAAAATAAATGGAATACCATCAACTCAAACATAGTTTTTCAGATGATTTGCATTTTTTTATTTCTTGCATTTTAAGCGTGGAGCGTAATCTGCACAGCATTGAAATGCAGGAAAATATGCATTTAGGGATGTAATTATAGTACAATCTGTTGCATGAGTCAAAAACAAACCAAAATATATTAAAAACCATGTGTTCAAACAAATAAAAGCAAAAGAAATATAATGATTTGCTCATCTTATCAGCCACGGAAGAGTTTTTTTTGCTCTGCTGAACCAAAACCCATTTAAAGAACAGGAGGCAAACTTACAAAAAAAATGGATATGGAAGTAGAAGAATTATCTTTGTTTCCAGTTCCCAAAATTATAGCAAGCGTTTCTATTCTCTGATTGTACCAACTCACTAAAATTTCGCCACTGGGCTCTTCATTCTTTTCATTACTTTTCTTATAATATGCAAACTATTCGGCACCGGACCCTCATTAGGGAGATAATATTTCAGCAACGATTGCCTGAGACATTTTTTCATTTTCTCTGGAGAAACAGCAGAATCAGAGACGTGTCAATCAAGCCTTTTGAAGAGATCTAATCATGTAAAGAGAGCGAAAACACCTGTGTGGGTAGTAAAAAGATTTGCCAGGGTCTCCAGATTTATAACATGTTCAGATTGTCAAACATTCATGATTCAATACTGGCGCATATGAATTTTTAACATAATGAGATAAATTCAAAGAACCCTCTCCTACCTTGTGAAAGTTCATAACTATTCAGTTTTATAAATGGTTGTAACTTTTTTTAACAAAAGTTGGTTATGAAAATGTGCTGTCTGCTAGAACCACTAAATCACTGGATTATTGAAGCTTTTTCCTTTTCCCAAAGTCAGAGGTTGACTTCCATTCTTCATGGTTATGAATGTTGTATTAAATTTGAGCTGCAAATTTTTTTTTTTTGAACCAACCAGGCTGGACGGTTCGTGCAGTTAACAGCTTTAATAAACTTTAAAAATAATAATTGTTTGTGTTAATCTTAGCAGCTTACATTCTTTTTTTAAAACCATCAAGAAGATTCTCACATCATTTGTAATTAACCACTCTTCTTAGCAAAAGTTGTAAAATGTATTTGAATTAATTGGTTGACTTTACAGTAAGATTTTGAAGGTGTGAGATTATCAGTGTGTGGAACAATTTTTAAAAAACAAGTATTAATACTGACAAAAATAATAATAATAATGAAAAACAGGTAAATACAGACAAACGATGGATCAATTAGTAGTCATTAATTATATATATTAATGTCATTCATATCACCATTGTTGCTCAATACTTTTTCTTTTTCTTTCTTCTGTGATCATTTTTTATTTTTAGTTTTTTTGTCTTGTATTTTCTACTTTTATATTGAATACATTTCTATTAAATAAATAAAAAAAATAAATAAAGATTTTGTTGGTACCCATCTACTTTTACAATGCACCACTGCTATTAAATGCAAAAAAAGGACCCACAGCATAATACTTCCACTACCACGTTTGATAATTGGTACGTGTTTATTTGGTCAAACTTCTCAGAATATCCAAAAAGCAAATTTTTTTTCTGTCATTTGACCTTAAAAAGCTTTAATTCAGCAGATATTTGACTTGTTGGAAAATGCGAATTGATTTTAATGCAAGAGCATTTTTCTCAGCACTATGCTTACAAATACATCATGCATGAAATGTGACCCCAACTCAAACAGAAGTGAAAAAACAATTTAATTATCACTAAATTGCGACTTGTTTAAACTATCTTCTTATGCATGAAGTCATTCCTTTGTACAGATACAGCTCAGTAAATTAGAATACTCTTTTTAATTCAGTACCTGGGCAGATTTTTTGCCTCTTGCAAATGAGATTTAGATCTTAATCTGGTTTCGACCCGGTTAAATAAAGCAAATCAATGCAAAATATTGATCTATTTAAAACAATTTGATTAAAATCAATTTGTCTGTCTGCATACTGCACTCTCAATACTCGGTCTGGGCTACTTTTAAAAGAATTACTACATCAATGTTGCATAATAGGGTGCCAATTAGTCTGAGTTGCTAAGGAAGTCCAGGTTGCATTGTCTGTATTGTTGCCTGTTGCTGCTCATCTTCCATTTCACTCCATAGATTCCCAACCCTTTCTTAGGTAGGTTGGATTTTATTCCTCTCCACTTTTTCTCCAAGAATCAGCAAAAGTCCAGTCCCTGTCTTTGCTTCAGGAGTGGCTTATCCTCGCTCACAAATTCTTCAGCAGGCTTTGCTTCACAAGGCTGCGGTTATCCTTGTTACTTACGCTGCCTTTTGCTTTTTACTTTCTAGTTAACTTTTTTTTATCAGTATGCGTATCACAACACTTTGTGAACAGCTTCTGGCTTGCTGTACTTGTGGAGGAGATCTGTGATGGTCAACTGGTTAATTGTCACGTTAGTAATAATGCCCATGATTGTGTTCTCCATAATATGACCATAACACAACATTTACACTAAAAATTAATTTGTGTAATGTCCTATTACAGCAATGTAGCAGGAAACAGTGGATATCCGCATTAAGTCATAATATTTAAAAGATGTAAATCCATAAAATGTCTATAAGTACATCTCAAAATCTCAAAAAGAATATTGCAAAAAACGTCCAGGGATTAATTCATTTTGCGTGAATTTCCACAATTCTCAAGAAGCTGGAGGGATTAATTGATATAATTTGGCAGTAAACCGATAAAAACTGCATTGATTTGTTTGATAACATAAAATTTAAGCAGATTTAGTATTTAGTCTGGAATCTAGAGGGCCACATAAAAAGCTATGGCGGGCTGGTTTTGGCCCACGGGCCTCCAGTTTGGCACATGTTACAAAGAACAAGCTGCCAAATAAACTTGCAGGCAGATAATTTGTTAAAAAATTACAAAGTTTTTGTTGATACTTGAAGTTGTAATAAAAGAAAACTTAAATTTTGCAGAATAATACCAGGCTGAATTCATAACATCTCAGTTTTTAACCTGTGTTGATTTTTTTAGTGTCTGACTAAAAGTGTGACTTTCCTCTGAGAGTTTATATTTACTTACCCTTTAAACCATTTGTCTACAGAAGTGCTATTTACTAAAGCCTAGCCTTTGAAAAAATTCAGAGTTTTGAGTGAGATGGATTTTTTTTTTTTTTTTTTTTTTTTTTTTAACCACAGAAGGATTTATAAATAATACTGGAAAATTGTATAAATGTTTTAGCTAAAATGTGTATTAAATTA
>CAEGAD010096137.1:0-15099 GCA_903067055.1 Poeciliopsis paucimaculata | reverse complement strand
GGGTAGTGCACGGAGCTGTACAAGCGTTAATGGTGAAAGGAAGTGGCAGTTATTTTGAGGTGTAGAATAATAGGTGCCTCCAAGTCATTGCTATGCCTTGCTATACCTACATAGCAAGGTATAGCAATGCATGGGGCCTGCCATGCATTGCTGTGGCAGGCCCCAATAAGATTACCTTATTGCTGTTTATCCAACAACACACAGAAGTGCTGTCCTATCAGGTTAGAATTGGAAAGTAGCTCTGTAATTGTGCCACTATCATCAACAGTCCCATCATCAATAATCAGCAGTGACCCCAATTTACTGGCAGCAATGCATGTCCATGTCTAATAAATGAGTTTATTACGCTTTGGACAATCAGCTCTTCCATTCCCACTGAATGCAGATATCATTCCATTAATCAGCTTCGGGCGAATAAGATTTTTGTCTTATTCAAAAATCTTGTACGGGTTACATCAAGTTTGACTTTCACATGATGAATACTTCAACTCTTATACTTGTTTTATATACATATAGTATACATATAGCGCTGTCAATTGATTTGTTTTCCAGGTTTTAACATTCAGGAAGGTTTAAAAGAAGTAATTTTGTCTCAAACGTCAGTTTAAAAATGTTAATTGTAAACTGGCTGTGCTTCGGTGGAAGGATAATTCATAGTTGGAATATGTACATACTACATTGGTTTTATCCAAACATCCATCAGAGTGTTATTTTAAAGTTCAATGTGCCGCTGAGCACACCACTTTGACGCTCCTCATTTTTTAGGCCAAAATAGGTAATGCAAATCTGCGCTATGTAATATTAATGTGTTATACTTTTGAGATTAATCGCATGAGTGAACTTTGTAAAAATGTAAAGTTAATTTTATTTCCTACTATTCATCAGATCACGGTACAAGCCATTTGAGGTCAACTTCCTTTTATAGACGGTGCATGCCTCCTTTTTATTCAACAAAACTAAACACCCTTATGTTATATAGAGGAACCTCTCATCCTAAAGACCCCCAAATATGAGTTTTCTTCTAGATACACATATGTAGGATGTATTTGGAAGGCTAACGATGTAGCAGGAGGCCCCCCGCTGCTATCACCATGCTACCACTCTGCTGCTGCTACATGCACACTGTTTTCTCCTGGGCCTGCCACAACGACAAGCAGATGGCAGAACAGCTCACTTCCAGAGCCATCAAGAGGTGTGTGCAACGTAGGCAAAAGTGCGATGCGTCTGGGAGAGAGCGTCACTCTGACAAAGCTGTTGTCTGGAGTATCATAACTCTGTACAGTAACAATGTTATGACACTAACATTTTTGAAGTGCGAATGGAAGAAAGTGCATATGAACTGGTTTCTTTTTAACTGTGAACTAACAGAGATGTGAATGCAGCAGGAGCTTCTGGGTAGTGAAATATGAAATACTGAAATTTACATGGGTGGGTTGATTCCAGTGCAAAGGATGAGTAAGTCATAAAGCAGGTTGTTCCTGATTCCTAAATAAAATGATGTGATTCATAAAAAAAAAAACAACAACACTGGGTGTCCTAGAAAAAAAATAATTGTGTTCCTCTTTTTATTCAATAAATAAAAAGATACTAATAGTCATTAGTATTTATGACTATAAGAGATACCCTGCATTCTGATGCACTTTAAGATTCACACATTAAACTTTCTCTTAGCGCTAAAAAAAATAAGCACAATATTTCTCTTTTTTTTTTTAGAATTGAACACTTTCAATCATTATCACAATACAGTTTGAGAATAAAAGTCTAGTTTGTAGAATTTAATCTGTTTCAATATGTAAAAAAAACAGATTAAAAATGTATTCAAAAAATATAATAAAATTAGTAGAGGGTGATATGAACTTAATCTTTTCTGATAATGAATGTATCATTAAGTTCTTTCTTTTAGTCTTTTAGTTCTTTTGGTTGTGACTATTGTCCTCTTAACAAAATGTATTATGCACTTCTGTAGGATACCATTCAAAGAAGCATGAATTGTATCACAGCAACTGTATCTAATCATATCATCAGATTTATAATGTTTATTCATACTCAGTGAAAAAACAGCAGAGATAATAGTAAAACTATCAATCCCAAAAATATCACAGTTCTGAGAGATTTTAAACAATCAAAATTTATCGTGACAACAATAAATCAAAACTCGTAAGAAATGCATCGTAATAAATAAGTTCATAAATTATGAACGATATGATAAATGCCCGGCCCTAAATAAAACATTGAAAAATTTCTGAAAGTGGCCAATTTTGAGATGGTGGCTCAGTAGGTTAAGAATACATCTTGAAATCCAACAGCTGTGGGTTTGATTTCATCCTCTTCCTGCCACATGCTAATATGCCTCAGTGTATAGAAAAGTGTGTAGTTTGTGAGCACAAATCACTATGTCTACCAAATCGCTCTACGAATTTAGTCCACTTACCTTTCACTAGATTCTCTTCAGAACTGCAGGATGCTATGGATTAACAATGGCACTTTCTCAACTCAACTAATCCCGTTTGCAAAATATGTAAATATTTTTGCGTACGACCAGGAAAATAATGTAAATGAAGTTCAACGTAGTATTTGTAGTCTCTTCTCCATTTTGAAAGAACCTCCTCCGTATTGCCTTTTAGGTCTGTTGTACTACATTTGAAAGTATACAGTTATCATTATTGACATTTCCTCTGCCCTTTTTTATTGTTCAATGTGTCAGTTCTTACTATTTAGCATGCTGTTTTTACAGCCATTAACCACAAAAACCACGACTGGTGTCCATAATTTATCCACCAGCTGTTCTGGTTTAGTGTAGTTTGTGGTTAAACCGTCCTCATCTTCATGCGGCTCACACTCTGACATCTTGGGACCAAGATGACACCAAACAGTCGATCAGTACTGCCCAGCTTGTGAAGCTATAAACAGGATGTTCTCAGAGGGAAGCTTCACAGAGTGTGATCAGCAGGTTGCAACAGCAACATAGACTCAGAGTCTATTATAGGAAGATCTAGTTGGTTTTTGTATCACCCATTGGTGTATTGCTACCTGTCCACGCCCGCCGCCTCCCACTGATCTGGTTACCGATGTTGAAATGCCATAATTTGGAGTACTGCATATACAAGAAAAAGATAAATCAATTTCAAGTTCAGCTCAAACGTATTCGTTTTCCTCGCTTTGCCTGCTCTAATGACCACAATGCGACGTTGCAGTTCTTAACGCAACATCTTTACATGTATTAGATTGTGAACTAAATCAGCTAAAAGACACGGAAATTCTGATTCTCCACTATCCATAAGGGTGAAAGATTTATGTGTAATTCCAGTTTTATGACTGTGAAAGTAGATCCTATTTTTTTTTTTGCTTTTAAGCAATAAACCTGCAGGCGTTATTAAAGCATCTGCAGGCCTGCGAATGCTCATGAAGATCTCCAGAAGTGCTGGAGCTGCAGAAGCAATATTCTGTTTTCGGGATTGCGAGTGAGGTTCAGCTGCTCTGCAAAACAGACTTTAAAAAAAACAAAAAAAACACCAATCATCACGGGAAAATGGCTTTTCGACTCAAACGCGGCTGTTTTAACATGTTCTGTCATTTTACACGTGGCAGATATGTCTAGTAAAGCTGGTTTTACTGGAGTACATGCGTTTGATTCATGAAGAATATCAAGAGAAAGGCTTACAACCCTTGTGACTGATTGAAACACATAAGTTGTAACACTACAAACTAAATAACCAGCTACATAAACAACCACTTACCTGATATGTGTTGTCAAAGCTGTCATACATGAACCGTGTGATCAGAGATGTCTTTCCAACTGCAAGACAAAAAAAGAAAACAATAGCTTCCATTAGAGGGCGAACGAGACATTCAGGAAGTAGATTTTCTGTCATGGTTGTCAGGGAGCTCATTAGAGCGAAGAGGTGACTGAGGGGGGTCAGGTGTGGCATTTGGTCCACATGTAATTGGAGTCAATCTGTTGCTGCAAAACATTTGGATTTCCTCAAAGCTGGGAACTTTTAATAGCTTTTAATATTAAATAAAAACATGGAGGTAAAATCCAGGAAAGCAGAGTTGGTCTACTTTAAAGCAAATGGTAAATAAAGTCAACATTTCCAATGTTGGATGGTATATAAACAGTTGGAAGGATGGACAGATTGATTGGATGGATCGGTAAAGAGGTGGAAGACCAGATGGACAAATGGATGGATAAATAATGAAGGGATGGATGGACAGAGAAAGGATGGATGGCTATATAAAGTGTACAATGCCTGTAAAAAATATTTTCTCCTTTGGATGTTTTACCCTTTTTATTGATTTTACAAATCAATCATGATCAACAAAATCTAGCTTTAATTACAAAAAACCGTTTGATGTCAAAGTGAAAACTAATGTCTACTACATAATGTAAATTAAATTAAAAAAAGCATCTGCCCATATCAGGTAGTCTATTATTCTCCATACCTGAAATATACTTAAAAATTAAACCCTAGACGTTTTCCAAACTGCATAACACTTTTACATAAAAACACCATCAGATAAGGATGCTTTTTTACATACTTTTCTCACTACATTCATGTATTCCTGTTCACAGAGCAGACATATGAAGCCTGACAGCGAGCCACTGAACGCTTTGATTAGAATATACAATGATTGCTGTGATGATTGTGTTTCCAAGTAGGCCTGCAACGTGTCAGGGAGGCAAAACATTGCTGAATGTCGCAATTATAAGACTTGTGTTAAATAAATAAACAAACAAACGCTGCAGTGTTATTGTCTTTGTGCTTTGGCTCACTACCCATGGAGCACTTAAATATTCTGGATTAGAAAACAAACAGCAGCATGATCACAGTTAAAAACATCCAGAACGTGTTGCAATATGAAACAACAAATGGTTTAAGGTGCGACACTGGACAAAGTGACATTAAGATAAATATGCAACAAAATGCACAGTCTTTCAAAACATGTGCTCAGAATATGATATGAATTCACAATGCAAACAGTAAATGAGAATAATCTTAAACTACATGGCTTTTCTCTGCTTAGGTCCGATGGTCATGACTCAAACATAATCATCTAGGAGAGAGAAAGCTTTTGATTTATTTTAGAAACACTAATAGCATGCTACATCATCATTAATCATTTACAGAAAGCGGCTGGGTTTAAGTGTCCAAGTGATAGATAGTTCTTAATTATGTTTATCTCACAAATTTTATCAATGAAACGTACTGAAGCAGGAAACATACAGAAGCCAACAGGATTCGACTCAAAACTCTGCTTGTGTCTTTTCTGCAGACGGGAAGATAATTGATGATAAAATAGTTGTATCTGTGACTTCTATGTCTTTCACTCCAGAGCAGTAATTTCTCAGTGTAACAGTATAATCCGCCTCCCCGCCCAAAACTTCAACATGTAGAGCCTGGGGACTAGTCATCCAGGGTTTTTATTGCTCTTAAAAGTCGGTGAAACTGAACTCATTATTTATGCAACAGAAACCAACCACAAGCGAACACTTCAAATACACAGCGACAGCCTCCCTCGGCAAACATAATCTGTGCTATATTCACAGTTCATCAAATGGGCGGCCCAGTTGCAATTGTTTACAGGAAGATTTTATCAGCCAGACTAATTTCACGCGGCTGTGCCTTCACATGGTTTCCATAGCTGCGAGGCACAGACTGATGTGCAGCCACTGATTATTTACACTGATTTATTAATACATCATCTGAGTAACGTAGCTCCAAAGCTGTCTTATTTTGGGCACAAGCCATCTGACTTAAAGGTAACCTAGTAGCTCATCATTCTAGTGTGCATAGCCCTAAAAAGTGAATAAATTATATATACAATATTAGATCCAAACTGCCTTGACCAGCAGGTGGGAGTAAACCCCATAAAGTTAGCTTGATAGCAAACAAAGTAGATGCATGGGACTCATTGGCACATGTTCAGAGCCACATAAATAAGTCCTAAATAACTATATCAATCCACAGCTTTGTCAGAAATAACCAATCAGAACCAGGAGGAGGGGCTTAGCGCTGTCAGTCAGGCTCACACCTTCCCCCTTTCTACAGCTACAAAACCTGCAACAAAACAAACAAAACCTGCCATGAATGCTAATTGGTCTAGTTAGCATGACCTCCGATGATGGTGGAAAAACAGTTCCACCGTACCAGCGCATACATGAAGTTGATTGTCAGCCCTAAGACCCTCCTCCTGGTTTTGATTAGCTGTTTATGACCGAGAGCGGCACATTTTAGCAGACGGCAGTTGCATACTGGAGCTTTAATGTTGGAGCTGTGAACATACTTCAGAATTTTGAACACTTATTTTTTCACTTTAAGTTACATTTTGAACCAGGAGCTTTCAAACACCAGTCAACAGGTTCTGATTCTTCACAATCTGACACAATCACATTAGCCAACCATAACAGCTGATGATTCCAAATAAAAGATGCAAAACTTTCCTCGTTTAAATGTCTTTGAAATGAAAACTGAACATCTGCTTGAATGTTTAAATATTTGAAGTTTTGCTGCTTGATGAACAAAATTAGTTTAAGGGATATATTGCTGAGCTTCAGTAACACCATGAGCTTCACTAAACCAACACAAAAGAAAATTGATTCTTTTGTGAGCAACACATTCATCCCTTAGAGGAATTTAAATATCACTTCATTATGGACAGAGAGTTTTATCCAATGTTACACTGTTGCTGCTGAGTCATCCTCCTCCAGCTCAGAGAACATGAGACAATCCTTCCTGCACTTCTCAGTCACAGCTGAAAGCTTCAGAAACTCAGGGACGGGCACAACGACCCTTTTCCTTCCTCTAACAGAGCATCACACACGAAATCTGAAAAGACTCATTTCCTTCACCGCAGGGAGGACCAGTTGACCTCGGCACACCTTCAATTATTACCGGTAAAACATATCAAGCATATTGCAGATGAATTCTGCTTTTATAGATTTCTTTTTACCAAATAAAGAAATCTTGGATGCATTCAGATTTTTGCAGTAATTAAAAACTTGGACCAGCTCAAAATATTATGGGAGGAATCAAAACACTGAGTAGGTTAGGTGGAAACAGAAGTACGGTCTAAAGCACCAATAGTCATTTCATGGGACTGCAGAATTGAACCACAATCATCTTATTACATTTCAAAAGAAAAGAATGAAACAGGAAAACTATGAAGTTCAACTATAATCTGAATGGGTTCAATAAATTAAGGATATAGTAGAGCAAATAATTTGGGTTCAGTGGAGTCTGAGATTCTGGAGTGGGTTGAGTGCCATAGAATATTTTATATTCGGGCCTTCAGGGTCTTTCAGGCATTTAAATTCCCTTCAAACCTGAACTCTGGCTTTGCTCTAGAAGTGATGATCACAGGAGGGCTGGGCACTTTTCAATGAGTTTGTTTGAATTTGCATTACAGGCCAGATATTTATTTCAATTTAAAAACATGCCAGCAAGCCGGGTTAATTGCATGTCATGATTTGAGTCAGTTTTTCTAAAGAATACGTACAAACGCCAGTCCAGCAGCACAGCTGGAATAAACCACTTTAATTCACGTTTATTTTTTGGAATGGAAATTAGGTCCTTGGAAAATTGAACATAATTTTAAGTTTGTGAACTTTTTGTTTTCAGAGTTCTTATACATCTAAACATATTTAAGATGTTAGGCTGTTTAATGTTTTTTTTTTTAAACAACTCTCGTCATTTTTTGTTGTACTTCCCCCCCCAATAAAAGCACCACAGAGATCACTACTTGGACACCTCATCTTTTGTCTTTCAATGGTCGACTTCACAAATTGTTTTTCTCTTCCATTCAAGGCCCAAAATAAACTTCTCCCTATATGAATCTCACACTTGTTGACTACTAATGTCATAAATATTGTTCCTCTACCATTTATTGATATTATTCTACTTAGCACCACCAGGTCAAACTCTGAGTCTTTCCCATCAGATCCACTATTTAAGTGATGCCCTGCTCAAGAGTTCAGCCACAATAAGAATACCTTCAAACCTTTACAAATAACAGGAAATGAAAAACTATATTTTACTTACCTAGTAACGTAGTAAGTATTTCTAATAAATTAAATTTCACTAAATTAAACTCTTACAACTCTTATGTAAAATTTACAGCTTTACATAAGCTGTAATTTTTTTTTAAAAATGGGGAAAAAAACAAAAGAAATCTTGGCAGAATAGATATTGTGAGGATAAAATATGAGTTTTACTTGAATAAACGTAGGAGGAAATTGTCAAATTAAGTCTACATGTCATCTTACTCCTTCACATATTGTCACACTGACCCTCTATTCAGTGTGTTCGCAGTTTGAGCTGCGAACACAACTGGCTTTCTGTGCAAATGACAGAGGAAGTTTTCCTTCAGCTGTAGAGCTTCAGCAGGGTTAGCGAGGACAAATCATCGGTTTACATAAGGCATTTAAATGTTTAATGCTGTTGTGCAGCTCTGAGTGTGAACCTGATGACATCGTCTTCTATTCAAGCCTGGCTGCAGATGATGTTGTCATGCAAGATCATTGTGCAAGTTAAGTTGCTGGAATCTCCTCCGATGAGAGGTTTATGATGCGTTTTCTTTATTTCTGCTTATGGATATAAAAAGTAGCATAGTGGTTATGCAGAATTTTGTAAAGGTAGAAGGTCAAATGAACATAAAAACATTGGTGACAGTTACTGAAAAATGTTTCCCTTTTCAGTCAGCATATTTATCATTTCTTACAATGCCCCATGTTTGTTAAATCTGCTAAATCAGGTGACATCAGGTGACTGAAGAAATTATTAGGGAAGAATCGAGATCATCAATCTCAAAAGTCATCCAATGCTCAGACGATTAATGACACTGAATTTTTTTTTCTCCTGATAAATGAAAGTTTTACTAAGTCAAGACAACATTTATTAGCATGGATGGTGCAAATCAAAAACTAGGACTCAAATTTATGCTGTTTTAGTGTTTTTGCTTTGAGCTACAACCTCTGTTGTGAGTGGGGTTCTTAAATGTTTGCAAGCTTTTGGAAATGTCAGAGTTAAAGTAAAGGTCAATTAGACTGGACAGATATCTACAATCATCAACGCTGCCCATGTGAACTGCTTATACATTTTACTTCGTAATCACTTTGTTTTAGTATAAAAGTAAAATCTTGTAAATGCTCTGGACACAGGGCACGACGTCAACTTCACTCCTAATAGAAATGTTTTGTCTCTTAAGATTATAGTTTTCATTTTTTTTAAAGGGACAAGGGTGTAAGACAGTGAATGGATTTATGTATATGGATTAATATATTATATTATGTATTTTGCAGGCACATAGTGGCATTTTACTTCCCAATTTAAACGCCTTGAAATTGGGCCTCTGTCTCTTTAAAATCTCCTGCTTTTTCTGAAACTCCACCTTCAGGAAGTCATCACAACATGGCTCCTCTATTAACCCTTTAACAACATTTTTTTCATTGTTTCACTGAGAAATAGCTCCTATAATGAGCTCAGTAAATGCACAGTCCCACTAGATGTTTGCTAATTGCTACTGACTAGTCTAAAGGAGCTGAGTGGGGGAGTTGCAAGGGAGAGCGGCTCTGTGAGGTAGAAGCTCAGAAGCTAGAAAACTGCAACTCAGAGGAGGAGTTTGGTCCTCGAAGGCAGGGCTAAGTCCTCCCAGGCATTTTGCACAGCTGAATGGTTGCCATGGGGATTAAAGAATTTCTCAAACATGCAAGAAGGAAACAAAACAACACTCCAGGTTTGTTTTTTATGAGGGAAAAACATTATAATATGATGTACATCAAAAAATAAATAAATAAATAGATTATACTTCCCCTTTAAGAGAAATGAGATAAAATCAGTATTGGCAGGTCAAAATTTTGCAAACAAAAAATTAATAAAAGAAAAAAAAAAAAAAAAAAAAAAAAATCAGTCACAAAACCTTTCTACTCACTTGATGTACATGTCCCTTAACAGCACAGAAAAACCTAAGGACCACATCTGCTCACACTGCTCATTTAAAACAAAAACACAGTAAAACTGATAACTATGCAGACATCGTAATATTGGCAAACCAGATACAGCTGATTCCTGAGCAGAGCGTTTCCAGTTACATCTTTAGTTCTAATAAAGTCTCGTCTTGGTGCGATCCTTCAAAGACTTTTCAGATCGAGTTGGCAACAAGAGGGCCAATTACCAGAGAAAACTGGGGCCCCGCTGTGGGACAACCTGCTTTTTTTAAACCAGGAGTCCGCCAAGCACAGTCAGCAGACACCTCATCAAGACATCTTCTAACAGCTCAAAATGCAATTTTACGGCACATTACAGTCCCTGCACAGTTCAGCTTGCTTTAGGTTATTGCACTTACTGCTATTTGTGAACAATGAAAGCACAAAATGAGATAGTTTAGGGCTCTTATCTCTACAGCTAGAGTACAAGGAAGAAAAAAAAAAAAGGTTTTTCCAAATATGCAGCTGAGAAAAAAAAGAAATCCCTTTTAGATATTATCAGAGGGGATAATAGGTGTGTTTAATGGAGGTCACTGTAATTATTCAACACTTTGTGAAATATTAAGTTAATACTACAAATTACGTATTTAGACTGCAGCACTGCTAAACCTTTCTTTTTGGTATTGAGAAGATAAAGAAATGATAAATGTCATAAAAGTGCTTGAAGTTAAAGCTGACTAGAGCTTCAATAAACAACAGCAAATGAATTCCACTATCGAAGCAGGACTTTGGCTTCCTTTCATTACGAAAATAATTTAGGAATAATGCAATTAAGGAGGAATAAACAGGGATTGTGCTGCACAGCGTGTTGACTCCATTTAATTATGCGCAGAGGTGCACAGTGTGACTCATCGGTTCAGTAGATGGAGGACCAGTCTGCTCTGCGGGGGTTGGCTGCATTCAATTTGGTTTCATTTTAGACACTTTGGGAGACCAAACTGCAAATTTCAACTTTAACAATGTTGCAGCCGGACGAACCCTGTCAGTGAGACTGCAGACATGATCAGAGTCTTTCATATTTAAAGATGAGGGATATTCAATCAACTGCTGTGAAAAACCTATTGCACCTCAATGATTTCTTCTGCTTTTGATTCTTTTTTTGTTACACTTAAAGCAGCAGTATGTAACTATTATAATAATAAAAAAAATGTTTTTTATATATTTGTTAGAAATGTTACTATGTTACAGTGAGATGTAACAGTTAATCTGGGGAAAAAAAGTCAAACTCCTCTGCTTTCTCCCAACGGTGATGCCGTCATCTGAACAAACACCACTCAGTCAGAAACAACCAATCAGGTCCAGGAAGAGGGTCTTAGCGCTGTCAATCACCATTGTACACATGCTCCTCACAGTATTTCTTTTTCTCTCCGCTACGCTGTAGCTAGTTCACCTGTCATGAATGCTAAGGCTAGATAGCACAGCTACTGCAGATGAACGTTATTCCTGGAACGGTAAGTTGTTTCTCCATTACCACATTTAGCAGCACATACACAAAGTTGATTGATAGTGCCAAGACCCTCCTCCTGGCTCTGGTTTGTTGATTTTGAACGCAGTGTGTTTCTTCACAGATTAAGTGTCTCATATGGTGACAGTTTTACCAAAATATAAAAAACAAAACATACTTTTGCAAAAGTTAAATCCTGTAAATGCGTCAAAACAGCTAGAAAATCCCTTAACATTTTAGAAAAATATGTGACCTAATAAGGCAAAAGTAAACAGTTAAACATGGTGGGGGCAGCGTCATGGTTTGGGGCAGCTTTGCTTCTTCAGGTCCTGGATCATTTACAGTAATCTAGAACCGTGAATCCTGTTCTTCACCAGAAGAATTTCTGGCAAGCAGTGCTAATCAAAAGTGAGTCCACCCTTACATGAGTTCCAAAGATGAAACCATGATGAAGGTTTTGGAGTGAAGTCCAGTCAAAGACCTAAAATCCACTGATTGGTCTCGCTCAAACACCCTCCCCTGTGGTTGAACAGCGGGCCAAAATTCCTTCATAGTAGCCTGGTGAAAACCAGCCCCTTGTTCTACGCTTTGCTTTGTTCAGAGGATCTGAGCTTTCGGCTATTGAGATGCAATTTCTTCCTGAAGGCATGGACTCTGATGAAGTTTAATTTTACTCAGATCAATATTATGAAGCTTACAATAAATTACCCGAGTTACCTGAGCTATAAACAACTATTCTCAACTGCGAAGGGAGAAGTGCCGATCCAAACGCTTAGTGTTAATTCAATATCTGAAAGTGCGGCCATCACGGACCGAGTGGCTTTGCTCACTTCCTCTGCTGCTATTGCTAAAACTAATATTCTAAACTAATATTCTAAAAAGCAAATAAAAACATCATTCACAAGTTCTCCTTCTGTTCGCTGATCGGCTCAGATTCTCTCCAATCCGATCCAGGGGAAGACAATGTCCAGGTTACCTCCAAAGCAATGTGAAAGACTTGTTGCCAGTTATGCTTGATAGCATTTTCGCCAAGGGTGATACAACCTGTTATTAGGTTTAGGGAGCACATAATTTTATTTTCTTTTTTAAACATAGGACCAGGTTGTTGGGGTAGCTTTCTGTGTTGCATAAAAACATATTTGATGATTTGAACTATTTAAGAGCAACAAACTTCTGCAAAACGCATAACTGCTGAAACACTGAGTTCCACTAAGCCAAAGCTTAGAACCCAGCTTTTCAGAGCCGTCTTGATTAGGAGTAACTGGAATATTAATCAATATGTCATGTAAATCTACTTGACGATGGAATCTGGCAAAATGTGAAGTTTATTGCTTGTTTCATAACTGATGACTGTGTGATGTTTTTATGATGTGAACTGTCTCACCACTGAAATGTGCAACACAAATAAGTTTGATTTAAAAAAAAAAAAAAGCAGTAAAATATTAAGGATTGTAATCTTTTCTCTGTTTTTAACATGGGAGCAGTGGGCTCAATTAAACTTTCCCCATCTGAGGTAATACTAGAACATAGCAGCTTACAAATTGTTGTGAGGATGACATCCTTCATACTCACCATATTTGCTGAATAATACATGGAATTATCCATTCAGCCCTCAAGCTGTTTTTTCCCAAAAGCCAGTTAAATCCACTGCTGGTCACTTGGCAGGTGAAAACCTGGAATCCCCTTGAGTGCCTGGCAGCCAATCAGAGCATGTGAGGGCTTTTTGCCTGGGCCGAGCTCCCACTCACAAGGAGATGGATAAAAATACCAGAGCATGGTATTCTTGGCATGACAACAGGATGAGAACTAGCACAGCGCAGGCAGGCAGGTATCTAATATTTATCAATGAAGGAGAGGACAGAGAAAACTAAGTGGTTTCAGCAGTTATTTACAGTGACAGGAGAGCGCAAAAACCAGTGAACGATGAGGGTTTATTAAATCTCACATCTCTGCACTTGTTTATGCCCACTGGCAGCTGCTGGCACACGGTAACCTAACAGAAGGGTGCCAAGAGCAGATGGCATCCAAGTAAGTTTAATTCCATCTCAACAAATTATACACACATTTAAAAAGATAGAAGGAAATGCTTCTGTGCTTGAAAGCACATTTACTGGGTATGCTCTCTGAGTTTTAAGATCTCTCACTCGGTGATCCAATCAGACAGCAGGAGGATAATAACAAACTGTTAGGATAAATTACCTAGACACCACACAAACAAGGAAAGAGAGGCACAGAGTCAGAATTTTGTTTTACTCGCGAGGGGAGAAGAATGAGGCTGCACAGTTGCAATCTCCAAACTACTCCGCTTATCTCATATCTCCACTTGCTATTTATTGAATACAGGGCATTCCCTAGTTACAAATGACAGTTTGTTCACGCAAGCTTCACATCAGCCTTACATAAATGATAATGCACATAGTTAAAAACATAAGCAAGCAAGAATAATAATCCAACACAAACTGTTAATATAAATTGTATTTTTCTAATATTTGCAGTGCCTTCGATGGAACTCTCCATCCAATTTAGGATTTAAAATCCTCTCATTTAGTTTGAGAGGATAAAAAGAGAAATGTCCAGAATAACAGAACAAATATTTATTCTACTATAGAACTTCAACACGTTTTTGTTTGGTTTTTTTAAAATACGGATGTAATTTTGAGGCCATGATACTGCCCGCGAATGTTGCCTGGAGATGACACTAACTAAAAATCAGCAGTAAGACTTCTCAAACACCAAAATGCAAACAGAAAGATTCCTTTTCTTTTACATTCAATCAGGTATTTCCACACTGACCAATCAGAACAGGGACACTTAAAACTCCACCAATAGAAAAGATGCGACGTGAAACCTTAACAGGATGCATCCATTTACCAATACCTCTGCATTATGGATGAGTGTGCTTTCATACTCAACACAGGCTGGGTTCCCTGGGCACACACGCGCACACACACGCACACACACACACACATGCACACCCCCACACACACACACACACACGCCCGCACACACACACACGAGGAAGTCAGAAAGCTAATTCAGCTCTTACGCAGCCGAACAAGCAAAGTGACTTCACTAAAATTAGCAGCACAAAGACACATCTGGAGTAGAGCAACATACCAGCAGCCCCGGTGACAAAAAGGTGATACATGGCGTTTGTGCCTGCCTTGGGAGGAGAGATGGAAGTCATAAGTCTGCGGTTTCACCGAGGAGACACCAACATGCCTTTTAATGTTTGGATTAATTTCATTCTGACGGCCAGCTGGACGGGTGGAGAAATGAAAACGGCATCTTCTCAAGAGAACAGCCCGCTTATTCCATTTCTACTCTTGCGGGTTCCTGTTCTATTACTTCCACTGACTGACTGGTCTCACATGCACTTATGTCCTCAGTTAAAAATAAAGTGGATATAAAAATATAATTGCTTTGTACAATGTGTTTTAATCGGCAATTATGGGATGAAGAAAGAAGATTACAGATATTGTTTTGCCCCATTAGTAGGGCAAGGCAATGTAATTAATACTTCAAATTATCTCTCATTTTAAATATAATCTATGTGCTTCAAACAGATTAAGAATTGCATTTAGCAATATATACACTGCCTGGCCAAAATAAAAGTCGCCACCAAAAAATGGTCACACTCTCTAATATTTTGTTGGACCGCCTTTAGCTTTGA
>CAEGAD010096130.1:0-20564 GCA_903067055.1 Poeciliopsis paucimaculata | reverse complement strand
GTGTAAAAAAGATTCCTATTTAATCTGTTTGTCTGACTTTCAGGATAAAGAATGAGACCAGCTTCACCGTGGAGACCCTTTGCCACAACCCGTCCGTGTCGTTGTATGGTATCATGCTGGACGACTACAACAGCTCCAGCTGTGTGATGAAGGAGAAGAACTCCACCAGCGGGATGGTGCACGTCTGCTCCTGTACAGAAGAAGAGTGTAATGACAAAATGGTTTTCATTCCCAGTAAGTGTTCCCGTTCTGTTGAAGTCACCCAGTACGTGGGTTGATGAATCCAATGATTTCTGCTTTGGAGTTCTAAATTGAATTATGTTTTGACTCATGTCGACATGAAAGCTATTTAAAGTTAAGTCTTTATAAATCAACATCACGACCTTTCCACATACATAAGGATTTTACTCTTCACCCGCACCACTTCAATCGAGCTGAACATGTTGTACACTGAAATGAAAAATGCTTTAGATGATGAAATGGTACCTCTATCAGTCAGAACAACAAACATGATTAGAATAATATTTGTTAAACGTGTTCATTTATGGAGAAACTCAACATTTTCAGTTATAAAGCGGTGTCCCATTTCAGGAGGGAATACAACATGATGACTCCTGCAGGCTCACATAAAGACCACTGCCAGCCAGGACACTGAAGAACAATTCTATATTGGCAGTAATGCAGAAGAATGTGAGGATTTATAGAGAAATCTGGCAGGAAGAAATGACAACGTGGCGCTAGCTGTTAGCTCCCAGCAGGGTGCAGCCATATGCTCCATCCAGATCTGCTGACCTGCTGATGTTCATAAGTTTAACATCAGCGACATGAGAACTTATAAAATATGGTTTGATTTAAGATGGGAAGCTTGACAACAAACAAGGGATCTACTGGCTTTGTAGTTAATTACTAATATTCTCCCTTTGTTTGACTCAGTTCTTGCGATTACACTTCCTCTGTGGTGTGCTCTCGTAAAAATGTTTTTTTGTTTGTGCTTTTATTTGCTCAATTCAAGAACGCATATTGAGGAACAACCCAGAAGACTCAAACCACTCATTAGAAGGAAAATAAGAAACCGAACAAAAAACAGTCCAGAGAGTGGCCACAAACACTCTGGAACAAAGCTTTATGGATTGATCAGACGACAGAAAAAACTTTTTGGTCGAGATCAAATGTTTGGAGAAAGGAAGGCTCTGCTCCTGATTCCAAACGTTTGATCTCGACCAAAAAGTTCGAGATCGAGTTCGAGCCCACCTGATTCATCAGTTTGGCTCCTTTGTGAAGGGCTCAGAGATCAACAGAGACATTTTGGCAACTGGACATGAAGTATTAGTCATTTTAATCAGTCTACTTACAAATGTAGTCTTCTATCCATGCTAGCGCTGTGATAGATGTGAAAACATGGAACCAAAAGCCTGAATGTTGATCTTTCAGATCATATTCATCATCATTTCTTCCAATTCCAAACTAGGACTGCTTATGATAAAAAAAAAAAAAAAATCATGGAATCACTGAGTTTGAAGAAGGGAATTGTATTTTCTCGCAGATTTAGAAACCTAACTAAGTTACAAATTCAATTGATTCTAATTTATTAAGGAAGTGATAAAACTAATGGATGTTGAGACAGAAGATACTGGGTCAGACTGCTAACTGGGCATACATGCCATTTTTGCTTGGTAATCCGGCTCTTTTGGGCCGACACGTTTTTTGTTTTTTTTTCTATAACGTAAACTGGCCGGCTCATAAACATTTCTCATTCCTTCATTTTATGACTTTAGGCCTGCCCAGACTCATCTCTTCCCCCTCCACTCTGTCACACCCCACCCTTCACTCCCCATCCCTTCTCCAGTACTGATGCTGATTAAAATCCGTTGCTTTGTCAGGTCATACATGCCTGAGGGACAATTTGCCGACTTCTAAAAACGCTCCACAAAGCCAGCAGGTCCAACCTTCTGACGGAGCCACTCTCTGGACACACGCTTGTAAAATGGGAAATGCCAAAACTTTGCCTACTTAGATCATTTTGGGTTTGCAAAAAGTAAAGCATTCCTATGTTTTAGTTTTTTAATAATAAAAAAACTGATCACTTACACATTGATCACGTTCAATGTGTAAGTGCTTAACTCAGGTCGTGCGTCTTCACTTCATCAGCACGTTGTCTCATCACGCCGCCTCTGTGTGTTTGGAAAGTTTAAGGGGAACGATGGTAAGAAGATGTGGGCCTTTTGCACAGCTTTGTTAACACCAACAGGAACTGGAAACACAACGCTCGCATCACGCTTAAACATCACTCGCAGATTCCCCAGTGAGGCTGTGAAAATGCAGCTGTGTGCCTCGTGCAGAGGGGAGAGCGTAAAAGACGCATCTCAGTCACTGAATTAAAAAAAGGTGTGTGTGTGCGTGTGTGTGTGTATGCGGCGGGCACACTGGAGCGCACAGACATATGGTTTCCTGTCTGTGTCGAAGTCGATTCAGAAGCATCTCCTGCATGTGGTGAGTGGACCCCGTAGACACAGGAGACCTCATCTGGGGAGTGACAGAGAGGTTCAGTACGCCTGCTGAGCGGGATGTGTCTCACCCCACACTCTGTTATTACAGCAGAATAAAGTCTTATTCTTCCCATCCAAATCATCAACCTTCTGTTTTGAAGGGTAACAATTAGGTCAAGGTGTACTTCTGGGCCGTGATGAACAGTTTGACTCATGAACCATGCTAAAAAAATATAGATGTTCTGTTGATAACTGATTCTAGGTTTGGTGCGGGCAACTTAATGAAGTGAATGTGCAATAGCGGTTACAAAATGTGTTTTATTGCCTTATTGTTGATCATACAAAAACTACAACTTTAAACCACAACCACAAAATCTGTTAGAATAAATGTATTAATTCATTTAGTTTTAAAAGTACAAAACTTAAACGTTCAAACTCATATATTCAAAATTCTTCACAGTTATTGAAGATGGTGAAAGATGGTGAAAGATCTGCTGTAGCAGTCTGTGTCTCTATCACATCAAATTTGAAGAAGCCTCTGACTAAAGACACAATTCTTTTCTAAAACTGTCTGATGAAGAGGATGGTAAGCAGTAACATAGAGCCTTACAAAGTGCTTCCCACCACTTCATCTTTTTTTTTTTTAACACTTTGTCATGTTACAAAGACAAACATTCATGAATTCTATTGATATTTTCATTTATAGGCTAAGATTTAAAAAAAACTGGACCAGAACCAAGTTTCGCAGTGGGGATGGTGTGTTCAGGGTTACGTGCAGTGTTGGTCTTCAGCACCACATAGCATTTTCTACTTAGACTAAAAAATGGGGAGCCTTCCTTCAAGTGTGGCTGGTGATGTCAGAGGTTCCTGCTGAACTTTGGACTGAGAGGGAGCAATGTGGCTTTCATCCTGGCTTTGTGGGATGGTAGTATGGCATATCTGGGTGTCTAAAACAAGAGTTGTGTCTACGTTCTCAGCGTCAAGTAAGGCTTGTTCCATGTGTGGGGTGGTCTCCAAGGTTACCCCTTGTCTCTGATTCTCTGTGTTTTTCATTGGCTGGTTCTCAAGGCTTAGTTGTATAGAGGAGGTTTTCTGGTTGGACAACACCAGGGTTTCATCTTTGCTTTCTGTGGATGGTGTGGTCCTGTTGGCATCTCATAGGGAACGCTAGCAGGCATTAGCGTGATATTCAGCAGAGGGTGAAATGAGATTAGCTTTTCTAATTGTGACGTACCAATTGGAAAACGGTTTAGTGCTCCCTCGGGGTTCTGGGTTCATCCTTTAGACTCAATCAGTCAAAGTGTCTTAGTGTCTTTTTTATGAATTTTGGTTGGCATGGAGATGGATATGGACGGATTGCACTAACTCCACATTGTGTACCTTCATCTACGGTTATGACATATGGGTTTTGAGGGAAAGAATGAGAATAAGATTGGTCAAAATTCCTATCCAACATTAGACAAACCTCTACACACTGTGTCCACGACTGACCCAACACAGCTAATTTACTCTAATTAGAGGCCAGAGAATGAAAGTAAGCCTGACATATTATTTTGAACTGCTACTGCTTTAAAATACATCCAGTTGAAATTCAACCAGATAAATCAAACTCAATGGTAGAAATCCAAGGCGGAACCCTGCAGGGAGATGAGAAATAAGTGGAATTGCATATGAAGACAGTGACCTTAAGCCATGAAGATGTAAAAGGTCAAAGAGCAGGGTCAGGAGATGTTGAGCCACACAGGATGTACAGGTCACCGACTTACTGCAGCAACAGTCTTCAGATCAGCTAAAGATCAGTGTGTACAGAGATTCAAAGAATGTGTCTCCATTGCTAAACAGATCCCTTATTGCTTTGTATCACCAAGCGCAGAGCTCTGGCTGTGGCGGTGTAAACACGGCGTCATTATCCCCTTAAGCTTTGGAAACATGTTTTATAGTGATGAATCATGCCTGTCTGTCTGGCAGTTTAATAGTACAGACTTAGGTTTGTCAGCCACCAGAACGTGTCTGACTTCATTTCACTCACCGTCGAATGTAAAGTTTGTATTAGGGCCCCTTAATTCCACCGTAAGAAACTCTTACGGTGGAACAAAAAAACATGTTGGTTAATTTCATGATCCCAACTTTGTGGGGCATTAACCCAAAGGAAAGTCTATAAGGACACGGATGAGAGAGATTGATATGAAGAATGGACGTCCATGATGTATATGCACCCAGGGTTTGGCAGGATGCTATGCCTGAATTTTTCACAAAATAAATATGTAAATAATATAAGATTTATAAATGGAATAAATAAGTAAAGTAAAAGGCTAAGTTTGCCTTAGTCAACTAGAAACCAGCAATCAGGGCTAAAATCTGTGTGTGGTGATGGACTCTGACCTGAACACCCAGAGCCACATAAATACAGTTCCAAAGTCGGCCTTCCTTCACCCGGAGAACATTTCCAGGATCAAAGGACTAATGTGGCCATATTTACAGCTGTGCTACTGTAAAAAAAAAAAAAATTGGTTTTACATTCGTGGAGGTACATAATGAGAAAAAAAAAAGTTGAATGTTGAAGATGAGCAGAGCGAGCATGTATTAATTTTTGTGGTTTGTAAATGTTACCTGATGTGTTTGTCACTCGGTTCATAAAGAGGACAGATTTCCTTGTGACACCAAGTGGGAATGTTTCATCCCCACGAGGCGTTTCTATCTTAATACTACAGAGGAACGACAATAGATGAGAACCGGAAAGAAATAGTTACTTGGTTTGGTTCCGCCTAAAATAGAAAGAAGAAGTGGTTTTGTAAATATTCCTAGATGGACTTTTTTTTTTATTCCCTTTTTTTTCAGCTAAGTCTGGAACTCATCTCGAGTTCTTTCAGTTTCACGGCAGTTGGCTTTTATAGAGAAATTGAAATCCAACAACTTATCGTCTAGACACATCCAAACAGCATTCTGGGGCCAAATTGCTACAATGAAATGATCTGCAGAGTTATATCACACCATACCACATTTTTTAAAGAAACCTCTTTAAAACCACTAAGAAAACTGTCATGATGCAATGGCAAATGGTTAATTATTATAAACAAATTAAATAAGCACATAAAAACACAGACAGTCAACATTTCTCAGTCTGTTTAAGGTCTTGGAATAAAAGTGTGTGTGTGTGGTTTTTTTTTTTTATATGAGGAATGCTTATGAAACAGCGGGTTGTGAAGACAGTGCTGTTACCATGGCAAGTAAATACACAGCATGCTCCCTGTTGGGCTGTGCTGCTAACCTCTGTGAGGCTGTAGCATGTTGGCAGGCAGGGTAAGGCCAGATTACTTCTATACTTTCAGAAGTAATGTGGCCTTACCAGCAGGTCTTTAAAGTAGAAAAAATGTTTTTTTTGGGGTTTGTGAGCGTGTGGGGGTGTGCGTGTGTGTGTCTGTGTGTATGCTTAAAGAAACCACAGTAATAATTCCACTTGAATTTTCAGAAAAAGTACAAGAGCCTGCGAGGCTGTTCCAAAGCTTTTTCATTATTCTGACTTGAGACGATCCGTCTGCATGAAGTTCACCAGAACCTGACAAGATGAGACAAGAAGAGCTTTAGATTGGAAGAGAAACGGTTTCGAGAAACTGGCTCCTACACCCTAGAGGAAACTCGGGTGTAGGAGCAGCATCAAGATATATAGGTTCACACAGAAGATCCAAAACTGTTACAAACGTAAAAAAACAAACAAAGAGCAGATTAATATCTGTTTTTGAATCCCCCTGATCTTTATATGTATTTTACAGTATTTTATATGTTAGTATTTTGTATGTATTGCTATTTGTATCGCCGTAAAACCAACTCACCACATTTACAATTTCATCCATCCTGACTTTGATTAACTTTAGTGGTGGCAATTATTTCAAAATGGCTTTGCAAAGATCTGACTAATCGACTTAAGATGATCAAAAACTTTAAAGACTTTTTGGTATATATAGTACCTAACCACCTATTTCCTGTAATCAGGTCTGGTGCTGCTATTTTTCAACAAAAATGGTTCCTCTTAAATATTTGTCTATAACTTCATAAAACTCTTTTAAACTATGAGTAGTTACTGCTTTGAGTTTCCGTATTTTGAGGGAGAGAGGACTAGCTCAAAGTTTCCCAGACACATATCTTTGGCCGAATTACATCTCAAACCAATTACAGGAAAGCATGAGAACACTCTGGCATCCTGACTGGAAAAGGCCATGCAAGCCTTACTACCAGTTTGACATCCCAGTGTTTACACCTCAAACACATTCTGCTCTCACAGAACAGATTATACACTTACATGCACAGCGAGAAAATGAACTTAACCCTCCCCAAACTGTCAAGGAGTCATTATAGCCTTAAAAACATTCAAGGTACAGAAACAGGAAATTTGAGTGGAAGCATCTATATGTGTTTGGAAGCCTTTTTTTTTTTTTTGCAACACACTTTCTATTACATTATAATTACTTTTACTATTGGAACTCAAAATTTTTCTATTATGAGAAGGAAAGAAACTTTAACCAGGGCTAAAGTGTTACACTATACCTATATACAGTATACAGTTATGAATAGAGAGAGAGAGAAAGAAGACCACTGGTTTTGACAAGCTCTTTATTCTTATCTAAAGGAAAAGTGAAAGTAATGCTGCCTTCTCCAACAGTTTAAAGTGTGACTCAGTCAGCTTAAGACTATTTTGACAGGCATGAAGGTGCAATAGTTCAAACCAGGAACAACAGTCGGTTCTCACGCTACAACAAAGAGCAAAGCAAGTGAAAACCTGAAGTACACGTTGTGCTTAATGTTGGTTTTTCACTGCTCTGGTTGAACCATCGGTCTCTCAGTGTTGTGTGTGTGTGTTTGTGTTTTCATACACCGCTTTCCAGCAGAATAAACAGGCCATTAGGCGGGCAGGGTCTCCAATGATGTATCGCTCCTTCCTTTGGATTCATCCAGTGTATACCAAGTCCCAACTTCCCACAATTTCCTGTCCCCTGTCCCCTATCACTAGACAGTGGACAAGGTCTTCCTGTCTAGTGATGGACCACGACCGTACCACGCTGTCATATTAAGACTGAAAATACTTCTGTTGTGGCTCTCCATGAGTTATTAAGCAGCTGAGATAAGAGTCCAGTCTGTTAACTTTCTTTAGGAAGTGAAACCTTTGTTGTCTCTTCTTCACCAAGTGCAACGTGTTCACAGGTCAGGTCAGGTCAGACGTTGGTATATGGAAACCCAGGAAGTGTTCGAGAAGACACAACTCTTCTCCAGCACTGCTAACAATTGCGTCAACTATCGTGACTTTTACTTTTGTCACTCACTTATTGTTGGCAGAACTGTTTTGATACTTTCAATGACCATTCAGCAATTCCCTCGTGTTGCCATATTGTGGCTCCGAATTGATTACAATTAGGTATTGGTATATAGGTACAATTAGGCTAACAGTTCTGTTAGCATCCCATCTACATGCTTATTTTTTTTACCTAAACACCTTCACCGGTGTCATACGGCAGTGTTTTTCAAAATGGGAACTGCCAGGGGGCGCTGCGGGGGCCTCAGAAAGTTGGAGGGAAGATGAGAAAAAAATGATTAATTCCATGAATTTTTTTATCTTGAATTTTTCATCACAATTTTAGTTTTTTTTGAAAAACCAAAATATGTTAAAATAATTGATTTAAATGTTATTTCTGATATTTTGCTCCTCGAGTTTCTGACAAGAAAAAGACCAAAAGAAACAACCAGCAGAGGACGGTGGAGTGCACTGTCACAAAAACCATAAAAACTGTGGAAATATAATAAAATTAGATGAGATTAATAAAAAATATTACATATTTTCTTGGAATCAAAAGAGGGAATTGTGATGAAAAATGTTAGTATCTGGTATTAAAATCATAATTCAGCCATCAAACTCAAGGCTTCACACCGTCTGGTTTATCTGTTGGTTTGAACCGTCATTTGTGCTAAATAATTGTAATAATTATTGAGTAGTGAAGAAAAACGTTCTAAAAGTTCATGTTTCTTTACATATTTTTCGTCTGTTGGTTTGCAAAGGGGCTCCCAGGTCAGAGGTCAATGCTCTCTTGGGAGAGCATGACATGGAAAAGTTTGGGAGCCCCTGTAATCAGACATTGATCTGTGTTGACTGAGACTCTTTTTGATTCTAAGCTCATCATTTCTCTAACTGTTCCCTTCCTCTGTTTTTTCTTCAGCAGCAAAAGATCAACCTGTGGGCGATTCCCTCATCTCTATAATTCTGGTGAGCCTTCTTCCCCTTATTGTGATGGGAGTCTTGGTTGCCGTGGTGATCCACTGGCACCGTGTCAATCGGCGCCGCCAGCTTAGCAAGAAGTGGGAGAGCAACGTTAAAATGCGTAAGCCAAATGCCGGCGGGCTGGACTGCAGAGACGCCTGCGCCTTCATGGTGGACGACGACGGCTCTGACAGCAGCTCCATGCACGCCAACAACCTGAATCACAACACCGAACCCCTGCCTATAGAGCTGGATGTGCTGGTGAGTGCGAGCTGAAGAGCTGGAGCTCTTTGGAGGCGCTGTGCCATCTCACTGAGGCCCTCTTTTTTTCTTTCTCCAGATGGGTAAGGGCCGCTTCGCTCAGGTGTACAAGGCAAAGCTGAAGCAGAGCAGCTCAGCTCAGTTTGAAACCGTGGCTGTGAAGATCTTCCCCTGTGACGAGTACGCATCCTGGAAGAACGAGAAGGACATCTTTTCCAACACGGACCTCAGACACGAGAACGTTCTCCACTTCCTGACGGCTGAGGAGAGGAAGGCAGAGAAACAGTACTGGCTCATCACAGCTTTCCACCCCAATGGGAACCTCCAGGTGAATCCACTGCTGCTTCCTTTCCCTTTATGAAACTTGCCGCATTAATAACTTCTAAATGCAATGGAGATCAAACGTCGCTCTGCTCCACAGGAGTATCTGACGCACCACGTGATCAGCTGGGAGGAACTGCAGGCGTTGAGCAGCTCCCTGGCCTGCGGAGTCGCCCACCTTCACAGCGACCGGCTCGCTAGTGGACGGCCCAAGGTGGGACTTGATGAAAATGTCCACGAATCATTTCATACTCACCAAACTGGGACCAAATCTAATTCACATATCGTCACCTTCCTGAAATAACGACCCAAGTCATTTTTGCCAAAAGATGATTTAGTCAAATAAAAAAAAATCACTTTTGGCAAAAAATGACTTTGGCAGTTATTTTAAGAAGGTGACAACATAAAATCCAGTCAGTGCCTGACAGTTAATTTGAAACACATTTTGAAAAAGCATTAAAGACATTTGATATGTTAAACTGAAACAAGTTAAAGCTTTGATAGCAACGCTAACTAAGATTGTCAATGTTTCTAACATCATAGGACATCGTATTCAGCAGCACTCTTGGATCGTTGTAACCATGCACATACAGGCAAAGTCAGACCAAACGTCAACCAAGTTCACGCACCAAAAGATACTCTTTAAAGATACAGTCTGCTCTGTAAGGAGCACAAAACTCTATGGGAGCTGTATGTGCTGTTGGCTGCTTAAAAGTATTTTTAACTCTTGGAAACAAGAGCAGGGCAACAGGAAACAACAACCTGGTTTGCATATTTCTTAAGAAATCCACACTTTGGCAAAATGTTGGAGTAAAAATGCCTTAGATTTGATAGAACTGCTTGAAGACTGTGAATTCTGTGAAAGCCATGCGCTGTGTGTGGGATCTCTTTCTGATTACAGCAGTTTTTATCCCCTTGTTTTGTGATGATATACTGTATATGTAGAGGTAAATAGAAGACTTTTCTCCAACGTGTCTCTCATCTCCTGACCTAAAGCTTTTCGTTCTGTTCCAGACCACAACACCATTATTCTGCAGGAGAATCTAGAGTGGACTTTTAGGGATTTTCCAATGGTTAGCACACAAAAGACATCTAAAAGACTGTTTCTGTGTAGATTTTAGACTTCTACTTTATTATCCACACCTTGCTAGGGTGAGTTGCCTTCAGAACTACTTCAGTTTCTCAAGGCAGATTCAACAAGGTGTAGAAAACATTCCTTTAGATATTTTGGTTCACGTCGACATAAAATTCCACAGTTGCTGCAGATTTGCTGGCTGCACATCCACAAAGTCTAAAGGTGTTCTGCTGGATTAAGATCTGGTTACTGTGGAAACCATTTGAGCCCAGTGAACTCATTGTCAATCTAAGTTCGGTTTGCCTATTATACTTTTCCACTTTTACAATTTGCTTTATGGTTGTTTGCTCTTGTGGATGTTTGTTTTGAAATCTGTTGAGTTTTGATCTCAGCTGCTGTTGGACCAACAGGTGCCCATAGTTCACAGAGACCTAAAGAGCTCCAACGTGCTGGTGAAGAACGACCTGACCTGCTGCATATGTGACTTTGGCCTGGCGCTCTGTCTGGACAGCAGTCTGTCAGTGGATGATCTCGCCAACAGTGGTCAGGTCAGTTTCTCACTTACACACTTTCACTTGTGTACAACACTTCTGATAAACGGTGACCAAGCAATGCAATACATAACAATGCATTGTGAGAAAAATGACATTAATTGTAATTAAGAACCTAATTTAGTTTAATAAGGCTCAATTGTCCCAGAGCTTCACTGACAATATTTTTTTGCTCTTCATCTTTGTTTCTATCTATGTCAAGTCAAGCTTACTTGTATAGCACAGTTCAGCAACAAGGCAGTTCAAAGTGATTTCCATCCAGGCCTGTCACGATAACAAATTTTACTGGACGATTAATTGTCCCAGAAGTTATTGCGATAAATGATAATATTGTTGCTTTAGGACAATTTTCAAGCAATAGAATGGTAAAGACATCATAATGCAAGAACACATTCTCAAAGACGAAGGAACTTTAAATTTTAATGAATTGGAAGACATTTTAAATATCCAAAATAAACAACAGACAAAAACAAATCAGACTAATTATTAGTCTTTGTAAACAAAATTGCCCTTCAAAGAAAGGGCTGGTTGAAATCTAAGCACCGAGCTAGAGACTTTTGTCATTCCGTTTTTGGCTGAAAGAGAGAAACAATAAATCATGCGAATGAAAATTATTTTAATTATCATGTGATTAATTGATTTATTGAGGATTGTGACAGGCCTATTTCCATCATAAAACCACAATTAGTTATGAAACAAGTTTGTCAAATGCCATCAACAATATCATCAAGCAAATCTACATCAAATATATTGATTACCATCTAGTGCGTGATATTTGTGTGCAGATGTGAGAGAAGAGTTTTTAATGTGTGATTTGTAGGTGGGTACGGCGCGCTACATGGCCCCCGAGGTCCTGGAGGCCCGGCTCAATCTGGAGAACATCGAGTCCTTCAAGCAGACCGACATTTACTCCATGGCTCTGGTCCTGTGGGAAATGACATCAAGATGCAAAACCATAGGAGGTGAGTGTGCATGTGGAAACACTTGATGCTTCTTGAAGAAGCAACGTAAGTCAGTTGAATCAACGGTCTGCCTACGATCCAGTTTGATTAAAGTGAACTCTGGTGCAGTTGGAATGCATATGTGAATGTCAAGCGCACCAGAGACCGCTCCAAAGCCAGGAAGCTGAGTATATTGCAGGGAATTCTGGGTAAAGCCAACCAAAAGAAAAGCACGAGCTTAACGCTAGCAAGAGAAAAGTTTCATGGTCTTTTACCAAAGACAAAAGAGAAATATTACATACTCTAAAATCTGACACCACTCCATTTTTATTTAATCTGGTGAAGAAGAATTAGACCCTTCCTGCTTTTTCTCTTTTTAAAGCATTGTTTCTCTGTCTGTCTTGAGATGAAACTGATCAGACAGTGATCCGCACTTCCTTCCACATCGCCTTCCAGTCTATCTTGTTGTACTTTAACACAGTGTGTATTCCTCACTCCCTTTGGCTCCAGCCCTATATAAAGACATAGAAAACATCAATAAATCCTGGAACTGTTTCCTCTCCTGCAATACTGGGACATGTAAACGCCTTTAATGAACTGCTGTTTTGGAAAATACTGACGAAGGACTACTTCTGTTTACTGAGGTTGCTTCTGCTACCATCGAGGATATTTATATACACTAATCTTTTGTGAAACTTGTATCGATTTATGCGCTGACCTGGTCATTTTGCGTTATTTGTGGTTTGTTTTGTTTTGAGAAGGTGTGGGAGAGGTTATGTATGTATGTATGTATGTATGTATTCTGAAACAGCAATAAAAACTTTAATAATAATAATTTTTTAAAAAAGAATAAGAACTTAGTAATACCTTGGCCAAATGTAGGATAAGGCAAACTAAAGCTTCTCCAGTCAGAGAGAACCTTTACTGTCTCCCTGTGTGTGTTACACGGTGCAGACAGAAGACTGGTCTACTGTTTCCTGTTGTTCAGGGAACAAGGGAACTCTGATGGACTTTCTGTCAGTCTGTACCTTAACCCCAGCTTCAGGTCAGCAGCAAGAATGTGAGGAATGACTGATATGAGAGGAAGACAATCTGGACTCTGTTGTTGCCCTTTCTTGGGCTGAAAATCACGAAGGGAGAGCTGCACTGGTTTCACCTGGTTGCACAAGTATGTGACCAGAGCGTCTGTATGAGGCTGAGAAAATAGCCTCACACAGACGCTATGAGGCTGTTTTTTTTATCTACATAAAATAGCTTCATACCTATTTTACATAGCTATGAGGGTTTTTTAATCTATATGAAAGGGTGTGCACATTTCCTTATTTGGTCGTAACACAAAGTTTGTTTATGAAAACATGGTGCTGTCTATTATACTACAGTTCCTGACACAGTTCTGCACATTTTAGTACACAGTCCTAGAGAATAGTTTACAGACACATGTCACTGCAATACATTAAACCAGAAATCATAAGGACATTTTTGAGAAGTTAACTTGACATGACTTACTTCATATCACTTTTATAAAAGAGACACTTCATGAACTTATTAATAGAAGCATTTAAAGCTGCAGTGTGCAACTTTCATATATATATAAAAAAAATAGTTTTTACATCCTTTTCAAAATTATTATTGCAGTGACATTATGATATGAGGCAGATAAGCTCCTCCACCTCCTCTCTGTGCTGCCGTTGCATCTGAAGAAATGCACTGCTCCTGGTCAAAAACGACCAATCAGAGCAAGGAGGAGGGTCTTAGTGCTGTCAATCAATCTCATGCTCACACTGTCCCCCAGCAAAGGTACAGCTATACAGCTGCGAATGCTACAAATGCTAAGGCTAGTTAGCATAGCTACAGATGATGCCTCAAATAAAGTTTTCCTGTAAAGGTAAGTTGTTTCTCCACCATTATCACACTTAGCAGCATGTACACAAGCATGATTGACAGCTCTAAGACCCTCCTCCTGGCTCTAATTGGTTGTTTTTGACTGGGAGAGATTCATTTCTGCAGGCCATAGAAGTAGTCCTGGGAGGAGGAGAGATCGACCTTGTCACATTGTCTCATACTGTCATGACATGAACAATATGGATAAAACATATTTGTGCACAATTTAGAGGCTTAATGGCAATTCTTAGGATGTTGGCATCACAATCTTCTAACTATCATTATCAGTACTGGTAGTTTTAACTCATTTTAAACTGAAGAACAGGGAACTCATTTGGTGATGAGATGATCTGTGATTTTTATGTGATGTCATGTTCAGATTTTCCTAGCAGAAATGTTTTCGCCTTGCTCTGATTTTCAAAAAACATCCTCAGTTAAGTCAGATGCAGATACAGATACATTAACACGAAGGTTTGATTGTCTTCCCTCTGCTGTCTGCAAGCTAGATGGTTGTTTTCTTGTTTTCTGTGTGTTTCTGTCTTTGTGTTCTTTTTAGATACATTAGATTATACAGAGTCATAAGTACCAGACAGTCACCCTCAACTTGTCCTACTTCCATACCTTCAACAAGTGTTCAAGTCAATCTGTGGGTTTCTGCATAGCAACCACAGGGGACAGAATAGTAGACTGTATTAATGTCCTCCTCTGGCATTGCGGTTGTTGTCTGTTATATCTCCAAACATTCTACTTACATATCTAAAATTAGTTTGCAGGGTGCGGCAGAGCCTGGATGGTGAGTCTAAGCTGAGGCATTTGGGTTAAATCAAGCATGGTGAAAAGCTCTCACTGTGCCAAAGATGAGTCTTTTAGTTTAAGGAAGTGGAATATGGTATATTCTGTCATATTCTGCTGCCTAAAATATGGAAAACAATCACAAATTCCCAGGAGTTTATGTATGAGCAACAGATTTCATGCGCTGATTTTGGAATGCCGTGATATGATTCTGTTTTATAATCCCAGCTCACCTTTCCACTCACTGCACCTGCATTTTACACGTTCGTGTTCAGCGTGGGCAGATTGTCAGTTATTAAATGTAGTTGCTGTGACACAACCACTGGTCGCAGTTTTATTGCCGAAAATCAAAGCTTTTTTTTTTGTCTCGGGAATCTCTGCGTGTTAAGAGGTGGAAGATTGAAGTCTTGGTGATGCTGGTGTGGAAAAAGATGGAGAGGTCAAAAAAGGTTTCTCCTTTGTGCTGCACGATGAATGCGGTGCAGAAGACTGTGCCTACCTACTCAGCGGGAAACATGACCTCACCACCAGCCCTGGCGTAGATAACCTCCAGGGGAAGAATTCGGCCCGGCCCGGGTGGGCCCAGCTTTTACACACTAAAAATGAGGGAAGATCCACTTTTTAAAAATATGAAGCAGGGGCTTGCAGAGTCAGCGTTTCCACTTCCTGACTGAAGGTGCAGATCAAATTTCAAACCTTCCTGCAGCTGGGAAACACAAATATTGGTGTGAGGGAAAGCTGCTGCCAGATTTCACATTCACAGATCCAGCTTTAGACAGTAATCAGTAGTAAATCTACATGAAGACACAGGATGGAAAAGCTTGTATGGGATCATTGTGAATCTTCAGCATCTTGTCCCAGCTGTGAGCTTCATGCAGCGTTCTCTGTTTGGAGCTGAGAACAGCCTGCAGCTGTTGTGCATTCAGTCCACTGAGGTCTGGATCCAGGCCTGGAAAATCATGTCTCATACTTTCAAATTAAAAGGTTTATTTTTTTATTTATTTATTTTGACCAAATCTTCAACAAAAACATTTTAAAAAATAATAATAATAATTCTAACACTGCGAAGCTGTGGTTTGATGACTTGATGAATTACTTGGCAGCAGGAGTGAATTTGTAGTTTTGAAGGAAGTGCCTAGTGAGGCGTTTCCACAGTCAGCATTATTCCAGCCAAGCTGGAAACGACAACCAGGCCTTTTCACTCTTACTCATCAGAGAAACTCCAATGTTAATGTGTTTTTCTTTATCTGCCCATGTGTTTCAAGTTATTGTCGACGTCTGCATTCAATAAATAACTGCGCAGAAATGCTGCAGATTGAAGGATGATTTTTTATTTTTTTTCCTGCTTCCTGTTCAGAATAACACCTCTCCCTGGTTTGATCCCTGGTTTGTGGTTTTTTGTTGTGTTTTCCAGAGGTGAAGGACTATGAGCCAGCGTTCGGCTCCAAGGTGCGACAGCACCCCTATGTGGAGAGCATGAAGGACAACGACAGACCCGACATCCCCGACAGCTGGCTCCAGCATCAGGTCAGATTTACAGATTTAAATCAAACGTTGAAACCGCAACAGCCGTTAGAAAATGCATTTGAAATAAACTGTGCAAGAGCACAAAGCAAAATCTAATGTAAATAATAGTGGATGAACACTGAGGTAAATTCTGCATGTTTCAGAATTGAATGTGTGTCTTTGTAAACAGGGACGAGAAAAATGTGTTTTCTTTGCATATGTCTTCAGATTTTTTTGTTGTTGTTGTTTTTCTTTTTTGTTGTTTTTTTGTTTCTTACTTGTTTTAGATAATCAATACATTTTGGATAAGGTTAAAAAAAAATAATGTAGGTAAATACAAAAAGTCATTTTTAAATGATGATTTCATTCATGAAGACAGTGGCGTTCAGAGTCAGTCATTATCTCAAGAACTTTGACAAAAATTTAACTGCAGTACTCACTGTTTTACCTGAAGAGGGCAACACTAAGAACTAAAGAAATGTACATGAAAATGTGACAGTTTGAACAGAAGCAAAAAGATATTATCCCTAATGACCGATTCAGGCAGTTTTTCTGCAATCAGAAAAGGTTCATTTAGGGCCGTGACGGCCAAACTCTTTGCAACATGAGCCTGAATCTCAAAGTAGCCAGAAGCCATGTTGATTTTTCAACTAAATGCAAAGTGGCAATTTGCTCTAACTTTATAGGCATTTTTGTTTTTCTTTTATTTGGTCCATAAAATGTCTTCCTATCTACAAAACTAAGAACATGTTAGAATAATTGACTTGCTCTGAGTAAAGTCAATTGATTTTTATGGCCCTACTTACTATGAAATTAAAATTCTTTTTAAAAAAATTACTGCTGTTAAAAAAAAATACGTTGTATGTAATATTTTCCAAGATTTGATAAAATTTTTATTCAAATTCTTATGCTAAAAAAAATGACAAAATGCCCACTGGAGGGCCAAATTTGTCCCATTCTTGAACTGCAGTCGGTGGCCCGCACAAAATTCTTCTGAAGACCACAAATTGTCCCCGGGCCACACTTTGGACACCCTTGATTTAGAGTTCAGTTACACTCAAAGACGAGTTGCTCAGAAGCTGCACATTTCTTTGACTCACCAGCCATTTGTTCTGTAATAAAACGGAACGGAGAAAGGAAGAGATTCTCAGATCTGTGCTCTACGTCTCCCTCTGCAGGGCATTTTGGCTATCTGCACCACTATCAAGGAATGCTGGGACCACGACCCGGAGGCCCGTCTCACGGCCCACTGCGTGGCCGAGCGCCTCTCTGAGATCGAGGAGGAGCTGGACAAGCTGTCGAGCCGCAGCTCCTCGGCCGAGAAGATCCGATACGAGGTGCACATCCCCGTCGCCATGGAGATCCCAGAGGAGGAGGTGAAGATCTCAGAAATCCAGAACATCATAGCTGCGGACTGCTCTGTGAGCGACAAGAAGTGAGGCGGGGATCTGCGGACTCCTTCAGGGGCCTTCCAGTTGGTCCGGGTTAACACGGCGGACGATGATGACGGTGGTGGTGATGAAGAGCGGCGCTCTGGCGGGACTTCAACCACAGCTGGAGTCTGAGACATCGAGTTGTGTTCAGCTTTGGCTCAGCCCTCGTGAACATTATGGCTTTCATGGCTTCTAGAATGTTACAAGATGTTGAAAAGCTGCAGATCCAAAAAAATCAAATAAAATAAAAATAATAAATAACAAAAAAGCTAATTTCACAGCAGAATGCAGAGCCTGACAGGCTTTTTTTTGCATGATAAACAGGCCAGTTTGGATTGAACCAAACAGGTTTTACATGCATTTTGTCATGATCTTCTTCTGCATTACAGATAATAGTCATTTCCAATGGTTTATGCATATTTTTTATATTAATGTACTTTAAGGTAAATTTTTTAGTGTGTACTTTGAATACCAGAGAACTGACCTTACCACTGTTCAGTGTTCGTATCAGCAGGTTGATTAGGAGAACAGGTCAGTATATTTGTGTCTTTCTGTTTGAATGTACTTTTTAATGTTTGTACTTATATGTTAAGCTTTTTTTCTAGACAATAAAAAGCCCACTGTGCATAGAAGACAGTAAATATGCCTAAATGGCAACAAAAAGGGAAAGTCATTCTATTTTTTTTTTTTGTTTTTTTTTTTTGCAACTTTTCAGGATGCATGTCTTAAAATAGTGTTTGTCTTCATAAACAAGAAAAGTGTCGAAGAACTTTTACCCTGTATGTCACATGCAAAATATTATAAATCATGTATGAATAAAATTTATTTACATATACTTCTCTTGTTCTGTGTTTTTCCTTCATCCATCATTAGCATTACTTTAGCTAGCATTAAAAAACCTGTTTACTGCCTTTTTTCTCACCAGGTGGCAGTGTCAGAATGACCTATGTCATGCAAAATCCACCCTTCAATCTCAATTGCATATTGATGACTCCCTCGTGGATAAATGGTTTCTAAGCAACAAAAACCTAAATGCAGAAGTTGGTCCAACATTAGCGATTAGAAAATCTGCGTCTAGTTCATTGATGGATGAAGCAGGGAGCTTATTTAAGTCTTTCTAGGTAAAACTGAACTCCAACAGTTATTAGACGAAATCCATTTTGAAAACTGACTGAAAAAACATGGTTTCTTAAGCCCCGACGTCAAAAAGGTGCCTGAAGTTGTAAAATATTTGAGCAACTGAGAAACAACTGATTTGTCTTTTTTTTTTTTTTCTTCTTTCTTTCTTTATCAATTGGACTTTAAATCTGGTCCTCCAGAAATGCTTAAAATACGAACATCCCGCCTGGATGGTGACCATGAAGAAGATGAAGCGAGCCACAGCGTGCAAAGCCTGAGTAGAGCGAGGAGCTCTGGACCAGTTTGATGAAAGACGCAGCATGATAAATGATCCAAACCGAACTTAAACAGATAAACAAGGCTTTCAATTTTAAACTATTGCAGTTATCAGCTCAAACCACAACAATGAGCCCTGTTTGGTGGAGTAGGACTGCTTTGGCATCAGCTGAACGGTTTGGCTTTTACTAAACATGCAGTAAAAAATTGAAAGCTCTGTGTTCCCTTTTATATGTTATACTGTGAAAACACTGTGTGCTCGTAAAAAAAAAAAAAAGAGAGAAAAATTTGGCTTCAAAGTCTCAGATAACTAAAAAAAAAAGACATGTGATCCATGTGATCACAGCTTCCTGAGAGAAAACTTGTGCATTGTTTGCTAAATCCTTTCTTAAGACTTGAATTAGAAACCTGGTCCTTCAGAACCGGGTGAAGAATAAACATCCAGCCTGGTGAACAGAGCAGGGAGAAACTCTCATTTCTAGCCAGGTTCAATGGATCAAACCCTGGAAAAACACACAACTTCAGTGCAGTCAGTGTTCAGAGAGTGTTAGCCTGAACCACCTGTGTTAGTGCTTGAGCTTTTGTGAAGCTTGCAACCTTTAAACAAACTGTAAAAACTAGGAAATTACAAAAGATTCCCAAACATGAGGTGCAGCAGGTGGAAATGTTTATTTAACTAGATTGGGTGCTAAAATACCTCAGATGTGTCACAGTAAAGAGAAATGTTATCAATGTGAGAAACTACAAGAGCAACTAATTCCTGTCTATGCAACAGCCAAACAGGTGGCATGCCTTCCTCACAGCCAGAGATGTTCAACTCATTTCCCCCCATCCAGCATGGGCAGCAGTCTCTGCTAGCCAAGAGAAGTCCAGCTGCAGTTCCAGCTCCATCCAGGGGGTGCAAAGCAATTTGAAGAAGGTGGGGGGGCTGGTTGACCTTTGATGACCTCTAGAAACATTTCTTTATATCTTTAAAATAATAGCAGCACAAACAAAAATGTTTGCTGCACAAACATAGCACAAATGTTTGACACCAATTTTGCCTGATTTGAAGAGGGGTCCAACTTCACTCAGGTGCTGTAGCTTCCAAGCATTTGAATGGGAGAATGCAAAAATTCAGCAATTTTGAGGAGAAATAAGTAAAATTGGTTAAGCTAAATGAAAAATAAATACCTTATAGTACAAACCACAGGGTGAATATAGAAATATAAATTATTTAATCATTAGACATTATTTTTCCATTACAAGTGAGGCTCTGCCTCACTCGCCTCCTCTGATATATAACATCCCTGAAACGAAGCCTAGGTGCAAATTCAAGCTCCAATCATCACGCAGCCAACCAGCGCCGGAGCGCCGCTCCGCTCCAACAAGTCGGACAAGCTACCCTCAGGTCCATCTGCTCTTCAGATAAGCTAAGACCCACCTCCTCCCCATCTCCACCTCCATCCAGGCTAACATCCTCCAGGCTTTCCTCGCTCCTTGATCTCCAGGCTCGGCTCCAGCATCAGTATCCGGACCCGGGGGGGGAAGACTACCCTGAGCTACACCCGAGCCGATCTCCTGCTCGCAGTGATCCTCAGCACACTAGTCTTCTGCCGGGTCCGAGCACCAAAAATTGAACAATTAAAATCTTTCTAACAGCTACTTTTCTCTATGTGAGTCTCTCCAGATTGAAATA
>CAEGAD010096111.1:0-18047 GCA_903067055.1 Poeciliopsis paucimaculata | reverse complement strand
TGAAGAGGCGGTTGGGGTTGGTGATGAAGAGTTGGACGGGGTTGCTGATGAAGAAGCGGTTGGGGTTGGTGATGAAGAGTTGGACGGGGTTGGTGATGAAGAGGCGGTTGGGGTTGGTGATGAAGAGTTGGACGGGGTTGCTGATGAAGAAGCGGTTGGGGTTGGTGATGAAGTTGTTGGTGGAGCTGCTGCTCCAGATGTTGAGCACACCTGTACAGAGAATTGGTTTGATTAGTTTTAGAAGTCAGTGAATGTCACACAGATGTTGAACTAGCAGAATACCCAGATGTCAGTAATTTAGAAACAAAAGGTAAACATGAAGCTCCAAATGTATCCGTTAGTTTGACCCGTCAGTTGGTGCTGCCGAAGGTTCTGGCGGGTTTGAAGGTCAGCTGACCTCCTTGTAGAGGTCATCGTCGAGTCCAGCTGACACTGTTAATGGACTGAGCTGCCATCAAAACTGAAATTCAGACATGTTGGAAACATTTTCTGGAGACATTCCAGCAGATTCCAACAGCTCCACTTTGCCAAGATCCTGAAGAAGATCAGACATTGTCCTCCTTCGACGACAATGTCTGATAAGAACCTGAGAAGTTTAAAGCTTCTGTTTTGCTTTCTTCTGACATCAGTTGGTAATAAAACTGGTGTAGGTGTTAATTATTCCAAACAGAGTTAAAGACTCGACTGAACCGCAGTCAATGAGGAGGTAAGAAATGTTTCATTGTTTGCTTTATATTAGTAAAATAATAATTATAGAAGAGGAGTCAGAGACAAGCCAACTGTCTCTCAGCCTGTCTGGACCTGAAGCAGTTCTTGCTGTTTTCAGGTAAAAATCTTAAACGTTTGGTTTCAGATCAGCGGATCAGGTTGTGTGAAGGTTGTTAAATCCATCCGCTGAAATGACAAACGGCAGTAGAAAGCCAATAACAGCCTTTCTACTGATTGGGAACATTATGTCAGAATTCTGCTCTGAGCGGAGTTCCTCAAGGCTCCGTTCTTGTCAACATCTGCTGCCACGTATAATACAACAAATTTGCCACGGAGAGTGCAGTGAAAAGGTATTTACCCCCTTAGACATCGGTTCTGTTATTCTGATGAAATATTTCACATTGGCAAACAAAGATTACCTAATTACAAAAAATACGGATTTTAAATGATGAATTTATTCCTTAAGTAAAAGAAAATGCATCCAAACCAAGTGGAAACTCTCTGGCTAAGAAGCGAAAGCGATTAGTACGGTGAACAGATACCTGCAGAAGCAGACAGCACAGGGCCAGAGTCGACGTCTTCATGGTGCAAAAACCCGGAGAAGTTCAGCTGAGAGCTTCGGTGGGACCTGAACTGAGACGAAGAGAGGAACTCTGCTTTCATACGATGTGATCTCAGAGGGAGGAGAATCGATGTTTGATGACCAGAATGTGGAACCAGAAAGCTGTTTGAAACAGGAGATTATTGACCGATCAAACTGTTCAGCAGAAACACGATCATCTAAAACTCAGTCACATTTTTATCAGTTTATAGTTTCTGAAAATATTCGCTCCTCCTTATGTTATTGAGAAAGAGTTTAATTTTTATCCTGTGCTAATCCAGCATGATGTTTGCACGATGGTGCCTGAAGGTGAAAGAGGTGATTCATTCCTGCAGGTGGATCATTGACCGCCTGGAAAACTGCAGACCAGGAACTCAAACCGTGAATCAGCTGCTGGGTCTAAAACATAACCGGGTATTAAACATGGTCCACAGCTGGAGGGCTTCATGGCTCATAACATACTCTCTGTTAATACTAGCAAACAATGTCCGGTTCTGTAGAATATGGGCCGGCGCCGAGGTTCAGCTGGAGGGAAGATTCAGGACCAAAAATCTGCAAACACTTCCAGAACCAGAAACTACCAGAACTGCGATTATCACTGATTATTACTATCAGTTGATCCGGTTTGAATGAAGGTCAGAGACCTAATGATTGATCCGTTGGTTCAGAATCCCAGTTTGGTGGTTCTGGTATCATCTGGTACCACCAGAACCACCAGAATGAGCTCAGATGTTCTGTTCAGAGTCTCCAGGAAGTCACTCCTCAGTTTCATAAACATTGTTATTATTCCTCATGAAACCCAGAATGAGGTTCTGTGTCCCGGTTCTGGTACTTCCCACTGTCGCCACATGCTTGATCATGACCAGCTGTTGCTGTGATTTCTCTTCCTAATTGGAATATTATGCTATAGGAGTAAATGTGACTGATAACAGAAGGAAACTGGGCCAGAGACTCAACCTCCTGTCAGTGTTGTAGCTCTGCCAGCAGGGGGCGACAGCGTTCCCGCTCACCTGTCCAGGTGTGGGCTGGACCGGGCGGGGCCTGTGTTTACCTGGCCGCTGACTCATGGCGGGTCTCAGCAGGTCCTGCTGCTTCCTGTTGACACGCCAGTTAAATGTTTGCTCAGATTTTCACAAACTGCTCAATTCTTCAATATTTAACTTCACAGCAGAAGAAAAATTCCCATTTTACAGAAAACAGAGCTGTTCCTGTTCCTGTTGCAGGTCAAAGGTCAGGTAAATTCACCGACAGAAAACTGGTGTTAGAAATAACTTATAATCTACCAACACATTCAGAGATTAATTCTTTCAATAAATAATACAAGTTGTGGCACTTTAGATAAAATAACCAAACCGCAGAATAACTGTGACATTCACTGATAAAATGATGCAACATGAGAAATGTGGAGAGATTTACATTTACTGCTGATCTGATCTGTAGCTCAGATGGAAAAAAAACATTCTGATCTTTAATTGTGTTTCAGTTGCAAAAACTATATAAAAAATTGTAATGATTTATCACTGATTTGTTTTCACTCTCTGGGCGCCGTTTGTAAAGTTAGTCAAAAATGAATCGAGTTATGTAGCTCGTCAAAGAAGAAAAGAAAATAGGTTCATGTTTCAATGTCATATTTTCACAATGTTATTCATTAATTTATAAATGATAAATGTTACAGTTTGAAACCTCGTAGGCAGAACGGGACTGATGGAACCTAAATGGTACCGAGCCCCTTATGGTTTCTGCTTGTTCCAAATGGGACCGATGGGGTTAACCGGTTCTGGTTCAGACAAGTTTGGACCCAATCAGGCAGCAATCAGGTAACTTTAAACTCATCTGTCTAGCTAAATATTTAAATAGAAAGCTGCTTAAATAGTTTGGTGCTACACATTGAACTTTCTTAAATATTTGCAGCTAAATATGTAGCTTGAGACTAAATATTTAGTTCTAAATTAAATATATACTTACCAGGCTACAAGCTTAATTTAAAGATAAATATTAAATTAGCGAGCCACATATTTAGTAAAGAACTTAAGCGTTTATTTGAAGATAATATGTAGCTTGCTAAATATTTATTAAGTTTTCAAGTGTTTGAAGCTGAATATTTAGCTCCAAGCTAAGCATATATTTACCAAGTTAAATATTTAATTTGAAGATAAAAATTTAGCTCAAGCTTAAATATTTATCATTCTAGCTAATTATTTAGTGTAGAACAAAATTTTTAGTTTGAAACTTATTAATGAATGAATATGATGGTGAAGGAACTTTCACTTATTTGTTTTTTTATGCTTTAATGAAAGACTAATTAATTGTTATTTTTGTGACTGTGTAGCTTTATAAACGACTCAGCCACCAGGGGTCACTGTCACTGATTGAAACAACAGGCAGGCTTTTGATTAAAACACTTAATTCATGTTCAGAACCAGGAATGATGTGAGGATGATGTGCAGGACAGGAGTAGTTCATGCTCTGATTGACGTTGTGTTCAGGTGCTGTAGGAACTTAGTGTTTCTCATTCATCTTTGCCACATCTAGGTACAGAATCAACAGCAGACGAAATTTCTTCTATTTTATCTTTATTTATTCTACGTTTACCTTAAAATATTGCATCCATGTCATAGATATAGATCTCACACATTACAGAAAACATTTTCTATGAGTGATCAGCTTAAATTCACATATTTACTGAGAGTTTATAGATCACAGGGTTACAACTCAACACTAACCGCCACCATGTGACTCGTTTAACGAGTCGAAGCTTCATCTGAGTTTAATCAAAGGAAACTGCAGAATAAAACAACAGCAGGTGATGGAGGCGACTGGAGGAACTCCACCTGCTGCTGCTGCGTACCTGAGAGCTCAGGTGGACAGAAGCTCTGACCTACTGCTGATTAACCTTAATCTGTCCTAAACGCAGGGCTGGGAATAAATCAATAACCTCATGTACCGCAATAGACACGTCATCAATATCAATATATCTAACATCTGATAGGATATTCAATCATTTCACTGACGTCCGCACGGCATTCTGGGAGATGTAGGCAGAGGAAAGTGCTTAGCCGCTCACAGCTAGCTTATCTGGATTGATGGCATCAACTGATTCACTCACTCTTTGGAAACCTAGCAACAACCTGCTGCATAAGAAGCATTTTCAGATTCCCCTCCACCTCGGTTGCCTAGCAACAACCTGTTGAGTAACTTGCACAGCAGCAGTTTCAGGTTTTGTTACAGTTCCTCATAACTGCTGAAAAGTAAAAACCAACGGCAACAGGAAAGCTCACACCACCAGTTTGGCAATATTTTAGATATTGTTTAAAAATCTATAATTGTTGATATTGATTAATATGAAATTATTCTATTGTGATACATTTTTCAGCGTTATTGTTCAGCCCTGCCTAAACAATTAGCCTAGCAGCTCCAGCTGAGATGGACCAGGATGGAGCAGAGCAGCAGCCCAAAGGAGGAGAAGCTGCTGCCTCCACCTGCTGAGTTTCCCTTCTGTGGTTGGGTTGTGGTGCTGCTGCTCCCACTGCTCCCACTGCTCCCATTGCTCCCACTGCCGGTGCTGTTGGTGCCGCCATTGGTCCCGCCGCTGGTGTTGGTGGAGTTGGTGGTGCTGTCGGTGGGCTTTCCTTTGCTGTTGTTGCTGCTGGTGCTGTTATAATGGCTGGTGACAGCAGGGACAGTGGTGGTCCAGGCTGAGGTGGTGTTTCCTGTCACCACTGCAGCTGAAGAACTTATTCCCTGATGGAGGACAGAGACAGAGTCAGGACGCCATTTCAGCGTGTCCTTGAGAAGACATTTGACCCAAACGCAGGTTTAAAAGTGAAGATGTCCCCTGATGTTCCCAGATGTTCCCAGATGTTCCCTGATGTTGCAGCAGCAACAATCGATGGCTGTGATTGGCTGCAGGATGGAAACCTTGTTGATCTGAAGCTCAGGTGGTTAAAAATAAATTTTCTGCTCGTCTGTAGGAGTCATCCTAGATATCTATGACTCCATGATATAATTATATCCAAGTTTCCTTTCTCAAATTAAAAAAGTAGCTGAAAGCTGAATCATTTTAGAAACAATCTTTCTGTGAGTGTAAAACCAAACAACCAGTTTTAAAAAGAGCCATTCTGCAGCCTTCAGCCTTCAGGTTGGGTGTGAGATGCTGCAGCAGTGGGTGTGTTTGTGCTGCAGGTGGGATCTGTGTCGGTATTTTACCTGCGCTGAGCTCATCCAGCAGAGCCTGGCGCCCAGCAGGGCCAGGGGCAGCAGCTCCCACAGCTTCATGCTGACCATCGATGCCAACGAAACACAAATGGGGCAAATTCTCCAGACAGGAGCCTTTTATGGCGGCGTTCACCTGATGTCTGTTTCCATTCAGGGAGGTCTCAGTCTCCTCCCACCGAATGCAAAACGTCCCGCAGGCCGGATGAAACCCATCACAGCTGGAGCCGCCGCCTCCTCTTAGGGAAACTTTTATTGGAAAATAAAGATGTGCAGAACAACATGCACATCTTGAAGAGAGTTTTAGTTTTATATACGATTATAAAGTCAGAATATCACAGAAATGTATTATTTATGAGAAATTTTATTCAAAAACTTGTTAACAATGGAAAAGAGGAACGCTGAGCATAGTTTGGTGTCAGTTTTACAAATAAGGAAATTCCAGCTGCAAGAAAGTGCAAACAGTGAAAGAAAGAAATATTTACAATAATATTTATTTTAATAAGGAAATTTTTAATCTTTTGTCTCTCAGCTACTTTCAAGGTTTGTTATTAATCAATCAATCAGAAATAATTTATCACCAAAATAAGCAACATTTTAAATTCAACATTAGATGAAAGAACAGTTTTATGGTTTTTAATGTTTCCTCAGTTTGAACAGAGGAACTGCTCATCACACCGATTTAAACTGAAACCAGAAAAACTGAATTTAAGCTGTGAAATCCTGGAAAGATGAAATTTTAATGTTTGATCATTTAGGCCGAGCGGCTGAGTGATGAGAGACTGTAAATGTTTCACACATAGAAAATAAATCTGATTAATCTGGACCAGGTTTGATTTTAAAGTGAAACGTCTGAAATGTTTCTGGATTAAAGACAGATTTTAGGAGTAAACCTTTAATAAGCTGCGTTCCTGTCGTGTGAACAGCTGTTGGATTGTGGGTATTTCTGATGTTTGTCCAGGTGGTTTAATCCTGCCTGTCCTCTGCACAAAGCTGAATTTGCATGTGTTGTTCTTTAAGTAAAAGCTGTTTTCCTTTTAAAATCAGGATGTAAATGAGTGTCAGGGTTTAGTTTCCATCAGCTGCAGCGAAGCGGAGCGCAGCGGCCGGTTGGACTTTCAGTTCAGGAAAAACACCAGCAGAACCAGTTAATGTTTTATTGCTCATAAAAACAGAAGTTCAGATCATTTCTGATGGTTTGCATTGGATGGAGGAGGGCTCAGCGCCTGCAGCACCTCACCGCTGAGCCCAGAGGTTCAGAGGTGAGCGGCGCGCTGCAGCAGCATGCAGGCCGCAGCCAGCAGCAGCTGCTGCAGCCTGCGGCCTGCAGACATGCAGCCCGACCCCGCCGTGGGGGGCGCAGGAGTCAGGGGTGTCGAACCGCCACCACCACCAGGGGGACTCTGGCTGGGAGCCGATGAGGTTTGGGTCGTCACAGAGGGCTGGACGTCCGTCTGGGGGGTGGAGGTGTTGGAGGGGCGGGTGGAGGANGCCGGCGCCGGGGGGGCTCTGGCTGGGAGCCGATGGGGTTTGGGTCGTCGCAGAGGGCTGGACGTCCGTCTGGGGGGTGGAGGTGTTGGAGGGGCGGGTGGAGGAGGCAGGTGGGGCGCTGGTGGGTTCGCCGGCGCCGGGGGGGCTCTGGCTGGGAGCCGATGGGGTTTGGGTCGTCGCAGAGGGCTGGACGTCCGTCTGGGGGGCGGCGGTGTTGGAGGGGGTGCTACTGCTGAGCTGCAGCGTGGCGGCCGCAGACTGGAGGGTCGCATCAGTTCCTGTGGTGTTTGAGGTCAAGGTAGTCGCCATGACAACCATGGAGGAGGTGGAGTCCTGAACCTGTAAGGTGAGAAGAGGCAGAGTGAGAACCGACCTGCACCTGAAACACCTGAAACACCTGAAACACCTGAAACACCTGGATCACTGCAGCTCAAAGATCTGACAATTAAAATAATCAGAAACAAACTTCCAGAACAATATTTAGTTTAAAGATAAATCTTTAGTTTGTTAACTAAATATTTTAGTTGGTAACTAAATAATGAAATCAACTGAATGGTAAAATGTTTCTCTTCTGTCTCATAATCCGGTTTTGTGTCGCATTTTTGCTGAATTGTTCTAAACAAATAAACTCGACTTGATTTGGATCAGAACCAGAAAACAAACAGAGCTTTCTGTCTGAGCCTTCGGGCCATGATCTGTGTGTGTGTGTGTGTGTGTGTGTGTGTGTGTGTGTGTGTGTGTGTGTGTGTGTGTGTGTGTGTGTGTGTGTGTGTGCAAAGCAGAAGCATCAGTTGTTCCCTGAGCCATGAACACATTAAGAGACTTTGCATGCGGCTGCGGTCGCTGGTCTGTGGTTCCTGCAGACATCATTCTGTCTGCTTCAATCTCAGCTTCGTGTTTTTCCTCCTGCTGCCCTGCAGGAGCGTCTCTGGCCTAATCACAGCTGTTCTACAAAGGGGCCCAGCCTGACCCAGCCTGGGCCACGCGGGGCCCCATGTCGGGCCCCTGTTGGGCGCCAATTTGTCAGCAGTCAAAATGTAGCAAGTAGCACAAATCAATCCCCACAGGACTCGTTGCTGTAACTGATGTGTGTGATTTTATACACTGCAAAAACAAAATCATGTTTGGTGTAGTTTCTAGTGCCAATATTTTAGTTAAGTTGAAATAAGTCAGAGCTAATTTATAGTAACTTCTTAGTGAGATCTGGCAGCTTGTTCAGTTCCTGAATGTTTCATTATTCCTAAACATGGATTCATAAAAACGTCCTTCCTCACCCTGAGGTCAGACTGAACACATCCAGAATAAAACCATTACCCTCCTCCACCTGCAGGTGTCAGGCTTTTTCCTGCTCAACCACAACCTGAGCCTAAACATGACCTCTGACCCTGAACTGTCTCCATCTGGCCTGAAGCTCAGTTTATCTCTCATCACTGTCGATCTTCATGAATGTCCCAGTTATTCCAGTAAAATTGAGCCAAACCGCTGTTTTCCCATGATGCCTCTGTGCAACGCCATCATGGCTCCAGTTCATCTAAATCATTTTACCAGAACCAGCTGCAGCTTCCTTCTCTGATCTGATCGGGTTTATTTCCCGGCTGAAGCAGAACCTTCCCAGAGGTTCACTGGTTCTACTGGTTCTACTGGTTCTAATGGTTCTGATTACCGGTTCCGCCTGATCGGATCTGGGATTTGTTATTATCTGACTGGACCCAACCCGTCCATAACGATACTGTTTGTAACTAAATATTTAATTTGAAGTTAAATTCATATTTTATGAATTTATACTTTAAATTCATTTAAATTTTAAATAAACCTGGGTCAGGTTTAAATTCATAAACAGCTTGTTAACTAAATATTTTGTTCATCTAATTTTTATTGTGACATTTATAACTGAACACATAAGATGGTTAAAATCTGATTTGGAAAAATTTACTTTTGTTGTTTCTCTTGTGCAAAACTGAACTATAATTTTTTTCAGTGTTGCTTCATAAACTGAAACTGGATTTGTTTCTATCTGAGCTGCAGGGAGTCACGTTCTGGTGACGGTCCAGTTAAAGTCCAGGCTACGGCCAGCAGAACCGGGCTCTGGGCAGGCTAACGGACCCGGTCACGGCTGACCCGTCAGAACCTGAAACCATAAACTCGGAGCAGCTGCAGCCAGCGCTGAATGGAAATCTGCTTTTCTCTGCATTTGAATGTTGTCAAGCTGCTGAACCAAAAGCTGCGTCTGTTCCGGCTCCTGCGGCCCGGCCCGTTCTGGTTGCTTACCTGAGTGCAGCTCAGGAACATGACGACCAGAACCACCACTTGGGATCTCTCCATCCTGCCCGGTTCGTCCGTGTGTCTGTTCCCTCCTCTCAGTCTGCCGTTTTATACCTGAGCGGCGATAACAGCTGATAACACTTCTGCTCTCACAGACTCACTTCCTGCAGGAGAAACGACCCAGAACCTGGTTCTGTTCATGAAACACTTCACCGACCCGATTCAGACTGAGCCATGAAACCTCTGAACCCCTAAAATACAGATTCACACGAATCCAGAATGAATAAAAACAGGCAGAAAATCATAGAAATCAGCCAGAAATGAAACATTCAGAGAGAAAAAGCAGAAAAAATGTAGAGCTGCAAAATAACCAAATAACAGGATGAGACGACACTTCTGCATAGAATAGAATAAAATAGAATAGAAACGGCCTTTTCTCTCCTGCGAAGGCAAAATGCTTGTAGCCTCACTTTCAGCTACTAATATTCTCAATAAAAATGTCTTTACTTTAAATGTCAAAAAGTGAAATAAATAAATATAACATTCTGGTTTGAAACATTAATTTTTGTTTTCTTTGGGAATATTTTTTTTTCTTGAAAGAGAAAATTTAAAAAATAATGAAACATTTTTTATCACTTGTTTTTCTATTGCATATTTTTCACTATAAAACATTTATGTTTCAAAAAGCCAACAGGAAAATGTTCCACAAGGAGAAAAACAACTTTTATATATTTTTATATTTTGTTTGTTTTCCAGAAGATTTGATCAGACAGCAAACTGTCTTTGCTCCACCAAACTTTCTCTCCCAGATTGAGAGAAAGTTTGAACCAGCTTCAGTTAAACGCTCCGTGAGGAAACCAGCAGAGGAGACGATAAATCAGCTGAAACTGCGAGGAAACCACAGAAACCCGTAGCTGTGAGCTGATAACTGTGAGGCTTCCTGGTCAGACTGGTCTGCCGGTCGCTTCAGAAAAACTTAGCTTTTCTTCCCCGATTTGAGGCGAAACTGAAACTTTATCTGAGGAACAATTTTATCTCCTTAAAAAAAGAGTAAACAGGTTCCTGCCCCTGCAGGGTTTAGTTTCAGTCCGGAGCTCCAGGTCAGGCTGTGCGGGCCTCGCCTAAAGGTCAGAGGTCACAGAAACAGAAAGGTTGGTTGTTCTGCTCCGGGAGACAAGCTGCTCTTTGTGGTGTTTATCAGCGGCTGCATGTTTCCTGCTGCGGTGCAGATAACGCTGCAGGACGCAGGGAGCCCATTCTTCTGATTCTGTTTATTCTATTGTTTGGACGTTCCCGTTTGTTTTATGTTTAATCCTCTTTAATCTCAGCTGAACTCTTTCACTTTCTGCTGATCGGCGTTTCCTCATCGCAGGCCTGACATTTGGGTTTATGACACTTTCTTGTCGTTTATGGGATGTTTATCTCATTTCAACAGAACTGGTCTGAGCTTTAGTTTCATGTTGTGAATAATTTTCAACAGAAACATTTAAAGCCAAAACACAACAGATCCCATCCAGTTTTAAATCCATTTCAGTGCTAACATCGTAGCGAACCCAGAATTTTTTACATAAATTTAGAAAAATTGTTAGTGGGAATTAAAATGTTCATGATACGATCTGTAATTAATTAACTGCATTTTTATAAAACAAAAGCAAGACTTTTAATTCAGAAATCCTTTTTATAGTCATATGAGCTCGACAAGACAGGTTTTTATTACTTTTATTCATCTTTTTTTCGGATCGGAATGAAGTTCAGCTTCTTTAGAAATAGACACTGCATTAGCATTAGCAACATGTTTAGCATTGAGATGCTATTTTAGCCTAGCATAGCTGATAGGCTAACTGCTTTTAGCACAGTTTGAACACAACAGTAGTCTTTTCCAGCGACCAATCAGATGGCCTAGAAGCAGAAATGAAACCCAGTGAGACCAGTGGGACCAGTGGGACCAATGAGAAAAATGAGACCAGTGAGACGAGTGAGACCAGTGGGACCAGTGGGATCAATGAGACCAGTGAGACCAGTGGGACCAGTGGGACCAGTGAGACCAGTGGGATCAATGAGACCAGTGGGATCAATGAGACCAGTGAGACCAGTGGGACCAGTGAGACCAGTGAGACCAGTGGGATCAATGAGACCAGTGAGACCAGTGGGACCAGTGAGACCAGTGGGACCAGTGGGACCAGTGAGAGCAGTGGGATCAATGAGACCAGTGAGACCAGTGGGACCAGTGAGACCAGTGGGACCAGGGGGACCAGTGAGAGCAGTGGGATCAATGAGACCAGTGAGACCAGTGGGACCAGTGAGACCAATGAGACCAGTGAGACCAGTGAGACCAGTGGGACCAGTGAGACCAATGAGACCAGTGAGACCAGTGAGACCAGTGGGACCAGTGGGACCAATGAGACCAGTGGGACCAGTGAGACCAATGAGACCAGTGAGACCAGTGGGACCAGTGAGACCAATGAGACCAGTGAGACCAGTGGGACCAGTGAGACCAATGGGACCAGTGAGACCAATGAGACCAGTGAGACCAATGAGACCAGTGAGACCAGTGGGACCAGTGAGACCAGTGGGACCAGTGGGACCAATGAGACCAGTGAGACCAGTGGGACCAATGAGACCAGTGAGACCAGTGGGACCAGTGAGACCAATGAGACCAGTGGGACCAATGAGACCAATGAGACCAGTGGGACCAATGAGACCAGTGAGACCAATGAGACCAGTGGGACCAGTGAGACCAATGAGACCAGTGGGACCAGTGGGACCAGTGGGACCAGTGAGACCAGTGAGACCAGTGGGACCAGTGGGACCAGTGAGACCAGTGGGACCAATGAGACCAGTGGGACCAGTGAGACCAATGAGACCAGTGAGACCAGTGGGACCAGTGAGACCAATGAGACCAGTGAGACCAGTGGGACCAGTGAGACCAATGGGACCAGTGAGACCAATGAGACCAGTGAGACCAATGAGACCAGTGAGACCAGTGGGACCAGTGAGACCAGTGGGACCAGTGGGACCAATGAGACCAGTGAGACCAGTGGGACCAGTGAGACCAGTGGGAACAGTGGGACCAGTGAGACCAGTGAGACCAGTGGGACCAATGAGACCAGTGAGACCAATGAGACCAGTGAGACCAGTGGGACCAATGAGACCAGTGAGACCAGTGGGACCAGTGGGACCAGTGAGACCAATGAGACCAATGAGACCAGTGGGACCAGTGGGACCAGTGAAACAAGTGGCACCAGTGAGACCAGTGGGACCAGTGGGACCAGTGGGACCAGTGAGACCAGTGGGACCAGTGAGACCAGTGGGACCAGTGAGACCAGTGGGACCAGTGGGACCAGTGAGACCAGTGAGACCAGTGGGACCAGTGGGACCAGTGGGACCAGTGAGACCAGTGAGCCCAGTGGGACCAGTGAGACCAGGCTCTCTGCATGGCGCTGACGTCACATGAGCGAAATGCGGCTTTCTTGCTTCTGCTTTCAGTTACCATGACAACTAGAAAAGACAAAGTCGTATTTCAGACGCAAATAAAACAATAATATGAACTTTGTTGTCTTCCTATTATAATGAACTTTTAAGTTTTCATGGATTTCTAAACGATCCTGAATTAAGATGTCGGCTTGTAAATATTTGTCACTACCAGCTAAAGCTAACGCCGCACAGCAAGGCCTTCACTTCACTCCAGATCAGCTTGTCCAGCTTGAAACTACTGGGGGAGACGGAGAGTAAATGAAAGAACCTCCTGTGTTATTTCCATGGAATCACTTCTGTGTTCGTCCTGACAGAGTTTATGGGAGCCAGACAGCAGAGCAGCTGATCCGTCCTGCTCACAACAAACATGCAAAACAAAATAACACGGAAAGCTTAAGGAACACTGCAGCACAACATGCTTGGACCTGAACAGTCGGCTGAACTTGAACTCCGACCCCAGAGCTGCTCTACTCTTGAGCTCTGGGCTTGTTGTGGATCCTGAAGCTTCAGAAGCAAAAACCGAACCGTGACCCGACACTGGGTCTCTGTTTGACCCCAACGACAATAAATAAGTACAAAATAAGGTAAAAATATTGTCTGTTAGAGTGGATTAAAATGTTTTAAATAGCACATTTAGCACAAGAAAAATGTCCGAGAATATTGCCGACTAGCATGAGCTAAAGCTAATGTTAGCCACGGAGTGTAAAGACAGTAAAACTCACCTTCGTATCTGTGAATGTACAACGAGGCGAACATCTCAAATCCTTTCTCCAGATTATTTGTTGATGTTCATCATTATTGTTACTTTGGACAAACCTGCAAAGACCCAATGCCATTTTCAACAGACCGGAAACAACCGAGCCGCTTTTCCCCGAACGCAGAAACTGCCGTGCAAAGAGTCTGCTGTTAGCGGATGTGCATCAGATTTACAGTCGTACCAGAAACACACTAATACAAAGGTTCCAGGTTGGCCATGAAAAATTCAACTGATTGTGTTCATTTTGACATGTTAAAGTCTATGTAATTAGTTTAACGCAGTCATAACCCAGTGCTAATAGAAAGATTTCTGTGAGGAAATCCCAACAACCATGTGGCGACAGTGTGCAGGAACAACTCCTTTGTATTCATTTGGGTCTGGATTCTGTTTTTATCAGTGAAGCACGTCGACTTCCCTGTTCCTGAAACCCTGTAATAAACTCAACTTCTGCATTGGTCCTGAACAGTTTGGTCTGGCTTGGTTGGCGCTCACTTTATGAATTCAGTAAAATGATTTACTTTATGAATCATTTTAATTATAAAATACAAAAAACAAACAAACAAAACAGTAAAATATAACAAATAACATAAACCAGCTGCAGGAGATCTCCTCCAAGTGGAGAAATTTTATTATTTAAATGTTAAGTTCAGTTTTTAAGTTCAGTTAACCAGATAAATAAATGAAACCAACCAAATGCATATAAATATTGCTTTGAGAAATCTAATAATTAAAATAATTAAAAACCATGTGAATCTATAAATTGACTGATATGTAATTATATTGCCTTGTTTTTTTTCTGCTATAATAACCTGCCCTGATGATGATGATGACGATGACGATGATGATGTAATCGGCAGTAATTTAAAGCTCCTAAACTGAAACCTGTCTTTATTTTGATCATATCTCATTCTCTTGTGACTCGGATTTCCCTCATATCTCCTAGGAAACCCGAGCTCATGCAAACGCAGCTGATATTTACATGCTGGGCGGAAACTGTGAGGCGCTTCCTGATCCGCCGTGATGCTGGATAAGATCCACCAACATCCTCCATCACTTCATTCATCTCTTCTTTCCTGTCGTTCTGCAGATTTTCAATCAGACATTTCAGAGTTAAATGTTACATTTGGCTGTTTTTAATTTAGCCAAAGCTTTTATTCAATGAAGAACCAGGTTAAAGCAAGTTAATAAGTGACAAGTCACATATTTTCATCATTAAACTGGTGTTTAAACATAAATGCTAAATATAGATTTAACAAACTAAACATTTAGTTTACTGTCTAAATATTTTTGCTCCAAACTTAACATTTGACAATCTAAACATTTAGTTTGAAGCTAAATATTTAGCTCTGATCTAAACATTTACCATTTTAACTGTTTGAAACTGTGACATTTATAAATGAATAAACAACAAGTTGAAAATGTTCCTTTGAAAAATTAAGGCACATTTAATTTCCTTAAATAAATGTTTCGGGTTTTTTATGAGAAATTATTGCAGGGTAATAAAAACGGCATCCCATAACTTGAAACACAAATAAATGATTATAGTTAATTACAAACTTTCTAATAGCAGGTTTATGGTCTCATATGGTTAGAAAAATAAAGACATTAAAATCTGGATTTCTGTCGCCCTCTGGTGGAGAGAACCCAGCACTCCACTTCCGGTAGGATTTAACGTGAGTCCAGAGGAATTAATTTATTACATTCATTTTGTATTTAGATCAGACAAACGCTGATCTGGCTTGGTGACGTCATCCACCGTAAGCTGGCTGTGATGACCAGGCTCCACCAGCAGGGGGCAGTATGTGAATGTGAGGGTCCCCGCCAGCAGCCGGAAGTGACGCAACGAGCCCGCGGTGAGCAGAGTGGAGGATCGGTGGGTTTAAATGAGCAGAGGAGCGTCTGGTATCAAACACCAGCCGCCCAGAGGTTAATCGGCCCCCCGCGGTCACTTCCTGCCCCGGCCTGATGGCGGCGCCGCCGCAGCAGCAGCCGCCGCCCGGGGCGCTGCGGGAGATCTCCCCGGTGTTCCTCTGCAGGATCGGCCAGGAGACCGTGCAGGACATCGTCACGCGCACCATGGAGATCTTCCAGATCACGCGCGCCACGCAGGTGAGAAGCCGCAGATGTGTCCGGCTGAGGCAGGGAGACCCGGATCTGCTCCGGCAGGATTACCGCGGTTCTGGAGAACCTGAAACCCGACCTCAGGACGTCTCCGGTCCGGGAAGGTTCGGAGGAACCTCGGTGATCCAGAATCTCCTCTGGGTTTCATGTCTGGCGGAGTGAACGGAACCGATAGAGAAACGGAACTGGTGAACGGGTCGGAACCAGGGGCGCACACAGACATTTTGGGGTCAGGTTCTCCAGTGGATGTTGGGACACCTGGTGGTTCTAATGGAACTGCTGACGGGTTTTAAAAATAGTTTTCTATTTTCTATTTATTTTTATTTTTGCCAGTTTATTTGAAGTATTTATTTGAAAATAAATACTTTTATCTTTGGTTTGATCTATAATTTAAAAATAAAAACAGACTGTCTAGCTTAAATGGGAAAAAAATGTCCCTGACTGGTCCTGTTCTGGTTCTGGTTCTGGTTCTGACATCTGCCTGTGTGTGACCCAGCTCCCTAACGGAGTGACCCAGAGCCACGCCGTGTACCAGGACCGGTTCGGGAAGCTGCAGGAACACCTGCGGCAGCTCGCCCTGCTCTTCAGGAAGCTGCGGCTGCTGTACGAGCGCTGTGTGGAGATGACCTCTGACCTCCAGGAGGCGCCGACGGAGGTGAGCGCCGAGCCGGACCGGGTTCTAACAGCCGTATCCGTTAGGATCCGATCCGATCCGTGTGGTTGTGTGTGTTCAGCTCGTCCCGTACGCCGGAGAGGAGCTGGTTCCGGTCCGATCGGAGCCCTGCAGCCCGGCTGTCATCCAGGAGCGCCAGGAGGTTCTGGAGGTGAGAGAAGCCCAGTTACTGTTCACCGGTTCTGATCCGTCTGAGTTCTGGTTGGGTTCTGGTTCTGTTCATGTTAGCGACCCAACAATGCTGGACGATAAAAAGATCAGAAATTATTGTGATCAATGATGATGTCATTTTGAAACCATTTCCAACTTGTATAAAGTATTTTATATTATTATTTATAAATAATAAGAAAACTTTAATTTCTAAAGAAAATTTTACTCTGGAGCTGGAAAACATTTAAAATCTCCAAAATAAAGGAAAACAAACAGATTCTGAAGTTTCTGGAACCAAAAATAGATTTAAAAAATAATAATAATAATATTTAGCTGAGACACAGTAAGTATTTAGTCTGCAGTTCAGACTAAATACTTACTGGGTGTTGGATGTTTGCAGCGTTTGTCAAAGCAGCAGCTTTTCACTTATATTGAATTAATTGATTATTAATTGATTAATCAGCTGATGGCCTCCAGAACCAGATCAGGTGGTTGATGATGCAGGTCCCTGCAGGCGCCTCCAGGGGGCAGCACTTCCTCAGCAGCAGACCTTCAACTGGTTCAGAGAATAGATGCAGGTTATTGATTACCAATCTAAAGTCTAATCTAAAGGTGATTGATCTTATTGATCGGTTGTCAAGGTGCCGAACTGAATCAAGTTTGGCTTTTTCTCCGTTGTTTCCTGTTTGCCTTCGTTGCTCATCAGGAGTTTTTGCTGCTTCTCAGCGACATTATGGTGGAACCTCTGGAGCTTTTATATTTCTGAACAGAACCGCATTAAAAACGTTCTACATCCCACTCTGGACTCTGTTTGGACCGTTTCTCTTTCCCGTTCCATTATGGCCGCCATCTTTGATTCTGCATCAACTGGTTCCTCTGCTTGATGATAACCAGCGGCGCCCCCTGCTGGATGAAACGGGTCTGAGCGAACGCAGTTTAAGATAATTTTAACTGAATAAAGAATCAATCAACAATTTATCATTCATTGTTTTTGTTTGTAATTTTGTATGTTTTTATCAAAATGGATATCTCTGAGTCAACCTGATAACCATCGGCCAAATAATAAAAACGGTTCTGGTTCTGTTGCTTTGGACTGTGGTCTGACCCAGATGTTCTGTTGCCCACAGAAAGTCCGTCAGAAGAACCAGGAGATGAAGTTTCTGATGGACCAGATGAGGAACCTGCTGTGGGACGTCAACGCCATGCTGACCCTCAGGAAGTGATGAAGATACATGACCTCCTCCTCCTCTTCCTCAGGCAGCTAGTGACTCAGTTTGTTCAGAGCTGGCTGCACTTCCCGCTGGCTCCAGCAGGGGGCGCCGCTCTCCTGTCGGTTTCCTCACTGGGTGTTTTTGTAAACTGACCTGCTTTTGTATCAAATAAACCTGTTTTTAAACATGTTGCGTGTTTATTCCGGGGTTCCCGTTAATCCCAGCAGGATTCCCGTTAATCCCAGCGGGATTCCCGTTAATCCCAGCGGGATTCCCGTTAATCCCAGCGGGGTTCCCGTTAATCCCAGCGGGATTCCCGTTAATCCCAGCGGGATTCCCGTTAATCCCAGCGGGATTCCCGTTAATCCCAGCGGGGTTCCCGTTAAT
>CAEGAD010096101.1:0-22473 GCA_903067055.1 Poeciliopsis paucimaculata | reverse complement strand
ACATTGTCTGTTGAGGCTTTGTCCCTGATGTATTTATGGATCTTAGTTGTTTCGTCCTGGACAGTGGTTCTCACACTTATTAGATATATATATATATAAATACATACAGACGCCGTCCTGTCCAGAGTGAGCTTAAAACATGAGAAGCCTGGTCACCTGTAGTAAAAAAATAATGGTCAGGGGTACAAATAAAACTATCTGCAGCAGAGAAAACTAATTGGACGCCCCGTTTTTAAGACATATGATTAAAAAATAATAATAATAAGTAAGCACAGACTTGTTAAAGGACCAGAGATCCGTCATCTTATAATGAATCATCTACCACATGCCCCATGTTCAGCTAAAACCTCTTTGAAAAACATCTTTTTGGTGTTAAAATACAATTTATTAGCTATCAAACTGTCTTATTTTGGCGTTTTTCATATTAAAAAATGGAACAAAATCATCGTTGTGACAGACTGGGGGTAACGAAGAGGCTAAAGGAGTTTGTTACACGTTTATATAATACTGGTTTAAACTTCGAATTTAAAGGAACAGAGAAGTTAGGGGACTAAAATGTGATTCATTATACTACCTTGAACAGGTCAGGGACTACACAAAAGATGTCTTTCATTACATTAATTACATAACTCATTCTTAGATAATGAGATTTTAAGCTACAATGACTATTCATAGCTTTATATTACCTAATAACAATAACCATGCTTCCTTGAACATGTCAGTTAGTAAATATACTTATGGGCTGCACAAAACATGTTCGAACATTTTTTTGCTCAGAATCATTCTTTTATATAATTACATTTTAGTCTGGTCTCTTGTCACTTTAAATCTAAATAAGCTGCAGCTGGCCACGCCCCCACCTCAAAATATACACTCACACATAAAAACAGCTGCAAACAGACCCGCAGTTATACAACCCTACACCTTTGAAAAGCAGAAGTGAAGCCTCCTGCACAACCAACAAGAATGCTGCATGTGGTTTCTGGAGTCAACAACAGAACACTTGTCTTTAACAGCAGCCGTTGTACAGCACATATAGATGTAAAACCAGCTGACCAAACATCCTGGAACTCTGTTTAGGTTGCTAGGCAACGGTCTGAGCTTTGCCAGGGTTGCTATCTAACAGGTAGTGCCTGCTGATTTTTGACGTTACATTCTGGAGGATTTTGAAACAAGTGATTCAGCAAAAAACATGAACTTCTTGTCAAACCCGACTGGGTATGTTTTCAAGAGTTTGTAGAGTTTTTAGAAGCAGTTGAGGCCCAAATGGAAGATTAAAAAACAAAAAAATGTTAATTTTGCCTAAAATATTCCCTTTAAAAACAATGGATTGATGAGGAGAAACGGCAGCCAAAGGATAAGAAGTTGACAGGATTTTCCTCATAAGTGACAGGAAAAGTGATTATGAAATCATGTAAAGGACGGGTGAGGCCTTGGGAGTGATCCACTTTTTCTGCAGCGCTGCTGGAGTTGAGCCATTAGGCAAATCTCAGGATTTATCTGTACCACCTGATCCACTGCTGTCACCTATCGGGCCGTGAACTCTGCGTAATCAGAGTCAGAACGGTAAGACGTCTGCAGGCCCAGAGCGCTCAACATGAGGAGCCACTTGTTGTGCTTCAGGCATCTTGTAAGCTTTTGCTTCTCGCTTAAAGAGTTTGCCAAGCAAATCCAGATGGGTGGGGCGTGCAGAGATTACATCTTCCGGCTGGTCCGGTGAATCCTCAAAGAGGATCAGGAGGAGGAAGATGAGGACGCAAAACTCACTCAACAATTGGAGAGTAGAAAGCTACAGACTTTTTATTCATTTATTACTGAAAATACATGGAAATAAATCAATCAAGGTATTTTTTTTTCTATAAACAAATATTTTTAAACAGTCACCAATTGTGAAACGAGTAACAGACAATACATTTTGTCAAGTCCCATGATCAAAATCATCAATACAAAACAAAAATGTTATTCCAGTTATTATGTTTCTAAAGCAAGTTTAAACAGGTGCAATTTTTAGTCTGGATTTAGAAGAACTCTTTCTGGAAGTTTGTTCCAAATTCGTGGAGAATAAAAACTGAATTCTGCTTTTCTATGTTTGGTTCTGGTTCTGTGGACACAGATAGATCAGAACCAGGAGACCTGAGAGGTTTGCAACAACAAAAACAGATTTTCAGTGTATTTTGCTGGGACTCTGCAAAACCACAAAACCTTACCAGGTAATTTTGGTTCAGTTTCTAGTGGAAATGTTTTAGTACACTTGAAATAAGACAAAACTACATTAAAAGTAACATTTCAGCAAGAAATAGGAGCTTGTTTAGAGTAAATTATTCCATAATATTGATGAAAAACTACTAGTTCCACTAGCAGATTATTTCACTTAAAATGTTTTGATTAAGTGAAATAATCTGTCAGCTTTTGCATCAATATTAAGGAGTCATTTACATTTAAAAAGCTCCTATATTCTATATCTATTAAGTTTCTTTTTGGTGTTTTTGCAGTGTAAGCTGGTCAGTGATTTATAAACTAAGAGAAATATTTCAAAGTCTTTTCTCTAGGAAGCCAGAGTAACGACTTTAAAACAGATTTTTGTTTCTTAGTAAGTCAGGGTTTCTACGTAAGTGAGGTTCAATTTCCAGAGATTTCCACTGCCACCGCCGAAGGGAATAACAATGTCACATATAATCATGTCTAATTACACAGGATAATATTCTCTCAGTTTTTATATTTAGTGTACAAAGAGTAAAACCCCGAAGCTCCTGACAGAAACATTCATTACTGAGAGACACCCACAGGTGCCTGCTGTTTGTATGCAATCCCACAAGGTGATTGTTTTACAATTAAAATGTTTTTTGAGAAAACAAAAGGGACACAGAGAGCTGCTTTCACTCACCAGAAACCTGGTCTTGACTACCAACATCCACCCGGTGTTCGGTACAGATAGCCCCCCACGGACTGGAAGGCAAAGCTACCAGCACACACACACACACACACACACACACACACACACACCGCTCTCTGTGCTCACATTAGCAGCGCTCCCTGCAGACATTCATTGCATTAAACAGTCAGGGAGTTGCATGTGTGCATGGGCCGTAATTGGCGGATTAAAAATTCCTACACAGTTGTGGCACTGTTGGCTTTGCCGTCTCTGATCCCCCAGTGTATTCGTTTCAAAGGACTGTTTGGTGAAAAAAAATAAAACACAGTTAAATGTGCAGCCTGAGTGTGGTGAAACACACACACACACACACACACACACATACAGTATAATTGGGGCCTTTTACATCCAAATAAATTATGCATGAACTAAATGGTGAGGGTTTGTGGCCCCTGCTGATGTGAAAACTGCAAAGGATTTTGCAACACTAAGGGGAAAAAATATGAAAAACAGATGAGCAGGTTTGCTTAATCATTTCTACACATTTTGTTATTTTTTATCGGCACATAATGATATTTTATAGCAGCTTTACGGCATCTTCAGTTGCCATAAAGCTGCTGTATACATCAAATACAACTTAAAAGAAATATTACTTCATAATTTAATGCCATGAAATGTCGCTTTAAAAACGACAGGCTCCCCTATTAACTCTTTTACAACATTTTTACCAGTGTTTTACTAGCAACTCGTCTAATGAGCTCAGCAGACACCCAGTTCCAGTTTGCTAATCGCAGCTGGCTAGTCTGAAGGTACTGAGGAGAATGGCTGTTCTGTAACAGGAAAGCTCAGTAGCTTGGAAACTGTAGCTTGGAGGAGGAGCTTTGTCACTGAAGGCGGGGCTAGGTCCACCCAGGCGTTTTGCACAGCTTCATGGTCGCCATGGAGATTCAAGGATTTCTCAAACATTCATGAAAGAATCAATAAAACACTCCAGGTATAATTTTGATGAGGGAATAACACTGTAACATGACGTAAAGCTCTAAAAAGTCTATTTTACTGCCCCTTTCAATACAGTTGCTATTTATTATAACAAACCAGATTAAATTAAATCCGTAAACGGAGTCGGTTTGACGGGAATCTTGATTGTTGTTGGGGATCTGGGAGCAAAAGCCTTTCCCAACATGCAGATACACGCACATTCTCTCCCACACACAGAGATAGTAAATCTGGGTTGAGTGCTGCAGGCTGGGTGGGGAAATAACCACCGGCTAAATACTGGTGGTTCCTTCACGGCTGGAAAACGACAATTATCTTTCCTCAGTTGTGAAAAAATAATTACATATCTAGTTGTTTAAAGGAGAAGCACTTTGTGATTTGTAAGAGGAAAAAGTCCCTTTGCTGCTCTTAAAATGTTTTACATTTATTTTAAAAAACTTTTTTTCATCACTTTATATTTTACTGTTGCTGCCTTCAATTGGACTGCAAATGATTATACTTCAGCTGCAAGTTAATTGTTGTGATAATTACTATTAGCAAGACAAGACAAAGTTTTGTTTTTTTGCATATGTGACTATTTATGTGTCAGTTTGCACTCTAGAGAAACTAAAGCACTGACATAATTTGTAGACAAAATGTGTGTCTGATGCTTATAAAATATACACATCAGCATAATAGAAAAGCAACATATCTAGTTTTAGCTTCAAGCACTTTATTTAAAATTAAATCTTTTTTAAAGAGCTTGAAAATGTCACAGTAAAATTCAAGCATTCAAGAAACAGATGCAGCATCTTGATTCAAACGTTTTGGATAAAAAACAGTATTTATTTTTTTCTGTTTTCCAAAATTATTTTCAGTACTGTTACTAACATTGTCATAAAGGAATGAAGAAACACAAGAAAGCAGGCAGAGAGGTGGAAATAAACTCTTATAGAAACTGCATTACTCTGACCTTAAAGTCGGGAAATTGGAAAATAACGTTTTGATAAAAAGATTTTGCGCTAGGATGAGATTGTTTTTCCGCTATATCGCTATAAATGTACTTTTTCACATCACAGAAGTCACATGATCAACAACCGAATGTTACTTCGTGAAAGACGAAGAAGACGACAGGAAGTGGGAAGAGAACAATGACGCGGCATGTTTTTAATGTTAAATTTATTCACGTGATTTTATCTGTGTTTCTTATTTAACGTAAAGGCAACCATTGCAAAACTGTTTTTTTGACAGTAGCTGAACACTGACAAAGTGTTGTGCACATTTTGTAATGGAAACACAACTAATATGATCTGACAAAGAGCGAACGGACCGAGGTATATTGAAGCAGGGGAGGTGATTACTGAACAATCAGTGGAAAGAGTGAAGTTGTGAGAGAAGGAAAGTAACTACAAAGCTGAAGAGAATAAACAGCAAACAAAGAAGATGTAAACAAAACAACAGGAGAAATGGTCAATTTAAAGCAAAAGGTCTGACAACACAGAGGCTGCAGAGAAATAACAGAAAAATATCAAAGTCAGGTTTTCATAACCATAATTAGAAACAGTCACTAAAAGCTGATTAATAGGAGGTATCACAGACTGCAAAAAACTTCAAGAAATTTTACATGAAAGGATTGAATAAAAGCTTAAAGCAAAACTCTAAACCAAAGTCTTAAAGTTCAAGTTGTATTTATGTGTTAAACCAGATTGATATTGAATTAAAGCCCTTTAAAGTCTCATTGTTTTCCAGAAATCTGTTAGGAGTTAAAATAAATTATTTCAGATAAACGATTTATGCAGCAAAGTTTGCATATCTATATTAAGAAGCTGAGCTGGTAAAATCCTATTAACATTAGAGTGAAAACAATTTAAGCTGAGAACAGAGGTTGTTTGTTTCTGGTTTAAAGAGACGGCAGAAGATTTCTGTGGTTCTTTCCCACCAGAGCTGAGGGCGTAATGGGTTAAAGGATGAAAGCATAAATCAGGTTTTATTCTGAAAATGAGTCACTTTTAATGGCATTTGAAGTTTCCCAACATTTCTCCCAGTACATTCCTCCCCATTAACTGGATCCATTCTGACTGTACCAGCCACAGTGTGCTACCTGGCCCACCTCATCACCTTTCTTTGTCACGGAAAGTGCAGATAGCTGGTCTCAGTGTGGGATTTACCTTTAAACCAATTATGCCCTGATCGCTGACAAACTGAGATTGACTCACTTCCTGGAGCCTAAAAAGCTCCAGAGACACAGAGACTGGACGAAAAGGGAGAAGAAATTATTCTGGCATCAGATTAAAAAACAAACAAACTCTGCAGGATGAAAAACTTTGCTTACATCATTATCTGTTCAGGAGAAAACAGGAAACCTGCAATTCCATTTACTTGAGTAACTTTTTTGGAAAACTGTACTTTTAGGGGCATTTTTATCATGCTGTATTTTGTACTTTTATTGTGAAGTATTTTTGTACTCTTGAGTAAAATTTCTGGATTTTCTACCCACTGAATGAAAAACAATCATATTTTAACCAAAAATTCAGACACACAACTGCAGTTTTTATTAAGCTTTTATAAGTTTTTTTACTGAAAGAAACCGATTTGGAAAGATGTTCTTTTGCATGATTTTGTAATTTTTTCTTACTTATATAAATTATTGTCATTTTGGTCTGTAGAATACCAAAACCTCCACTTAACTTTAGATTTTGGTCCGTCTGATTTACATTTCAAGTATGAAATGATTGATAATTTGATCAGTTACTTGAGTAGACTTGTTAGCAAATACTTTTTTACTCTTACTTCAGTAATTTCTTGGACGGCATTAATGGAATATCGACAAAGTTTTAATGGAAATGCAGCATGAGATATTTCTTTCTACAGAGGACCTGACATGCTGTAGCTTCGGTACTTTGGTGTTTCTTTGTGTAAAGCTATTTATAAAGGCCACCAGCCCTTGGTTAGCATTTTATTCATTTATTGCTGTGCTGTTGGGTTTGTGGTATTTAATCCTACTATTCTGAGAGTGAGACCTTTCTGTAACCTGCTGATTGTAATTCAGTTTTGCATCCAGTTTCCACTTTCATCCACCTCATTTCCTATTTTCTGTAGGATTTCCTCTTTTTTCTTTGTGCATAAGAGCCACATTTACTTCCTCGCCTGCATTTGGTTCCCTAATTGCCTGTCGTGTTGATCACTGTCCTGGTAGATTTGTTCATTAGTTCTCACAGTTTACTGTCGTGTTGTTGTTATTTCAGTTCTATGATGAGATTTCTTTTCTTTCTCCGTTTCCCATGTTCATTGTTTTGGTTTCTCAGCTTCAGGAAAGTTAATCCTTTATCTTCATGTTTCTTGCTTCCTGGCTGCTGTATTCGGGGCCAACTTCTTTAAAAACACCACACATTTATCCTTATACCTTGTATGAGTGTTATGTACACTTTTTATGTCCTCTGTACATAACAGATCACAAATAAACTGAATCTGAATGTGTTAAGAAGACAAAAAGAACACTTTGCTTCTTTTTCTGAAATTTGTGCAGCATATTAATTGATCTAGTTTCTAATTAAAATATCTTAGTACACTTGAAATACGACAAAATTACCTTACAAGTATCTTTTGAAAAATACAGGAGCTTAATTTGAGTCAATAATTCTGTAATGTAGAGAAACAGTAGCAGCTTCACCGGCAGAATTGTTTTTCTAGAAGTTAAAGATGAAAAAAAAATCTGCCAGCTTGTTGCTTTTCAACAACATCCAAGAATTATTTACTTAAATCGAGCTCCCATACCTCTTTGAAAAGTTACTTCTAAGTTAGTTTTATCTTATTTCAAGTGTATTAAGATATTTTCACTAGAAACTAGACCAAATATTCTTGGTAAGATTTAGTGTTTTTGAGGTGTGAAGTCTTGTCTCTGACAAGAGATTGCTTCCCATGACGCCAGTTTAGCTTTTGTGCTGAAAGAAAAAAGCTTACTGATAAGGGATTTCAGAGACAAAGGCTAAACGCATGGCTTCCAAACAACTGAAAACTACTGAAATTTTGCATCTTTTCATCCATTTATGTGGTCAAATCCTGATGCAGTTTAAACAATGGATAGCCATAACCAATCTTTTCTTCTAGATAAGGCGTCTAGATGAAAGAGCCTTAATGGTAGCTCTTGTTTGCCATAAATTGGGGTTTTGAGTTACATGATTGTCCCTGTAGAGTGAATTTACTGCATCTGCACAGGAGAACGTCAGCGAGCTGCAAAGGGAGCTTCATCATAAAGCGTGCCGGCCTCTGTGTTTGCTCAGTGACATCATTGCTGGCTATCAACCTCATAATGGATGTTTGTTTGCAGAGTAGGCGTACGAGGCGCATCAGCAGCAAGAAGCACAATGTGACTTTTATGTGCTGCGGTTGTAGATCCACCAGACCAAAATGGAAGCTTTAATTTAGCACAGATCCTTCCTGTGATCATAAATCTGAGGCAGACCTCTTTCTTTTTTCTCATTCAGTGAAATGTACGTCCTTGGACCATTAAGTAAAATCCACAAACTATTCTCAGATGTTATGTTTACCAACCAATTATTTCTTTCCATTAACGTTTAAGACATGGGCAACAATTAGGCAGAAAAGTGTGAGAAAAAGCAAGTTTCTTCCCTTCTTTTGTCAAAGATAACTATCTTCACTATGGTGAATTAATAACAACAACAGTAAAAACCATACACCAGAGAAGCAGTAAATTAAAATTACAGCAGAATGAAAAAACTACTATGATGCAAGGATCTGACAAATGTCACTAAGCCGAGAAAGATGCTGGGGGTGATTTACTGGAAAAATGGGAAGTCTATTGAAGCAGAAGCTGCAGCTGTGATAAAAGTGTAAATGTGGAAAGAACTGAAGGTAAACTACTTCCATTAAACATATAATTGCTCAAATTGAAAATACATTTTTTTAATAGAAACAATTTCGAAAAACCTCATGTTTCATGACAGTTTTTGTTCTAAGATGAGATGGTTTTTTAAAAGGTTTTATCGGCTCCAGTGGCCTAAATTTGATAGTGAATTGACAGGAAAATGTGTAATGAGAGAAGGGGGAAGATATGCGGCTGTCGCCAGGCCAGGAATCGAACCTGCGACAGCAATGTTGAGGACTAAGGCCTCTATATGTGGGTTGTGCTTGATCCCCGCAACACCACAGCATCCCAAATGGGTTTTCAGCCTTATCAAAATTTAAATATGTCACAAAACTGCAATGAAAACGCTTTCTTTCAAATCAAACGAGTTGCAGAATCAACAACTGGATATTACTACTGGTGGAAATGACAAAGAAGATGACACAAAGTGGTTGGCTGGAGGCTGATGGTTTGTTTTAGTTTTTTTTGGACAACGTAAATTTTTTGTAGTTCATAAGATTTCAAACATAAAACAGGAACTACCATCAATAAAGACAAAGTGTAAATCTCTAAGTAGAAAACGAAACCACAGATCCAGATGCTGATTGCTCCAGTGATACAAGTTTTAACAAGTTGAATGGAAAGCCCATGATAAAAGCCTGTTAGAAAATAATTATCTAATAGGCTTGATGAAATCACAGTAATCCAAAACAGAAACGCTAATCTAACTATAGACTGGCTTTCTGTTCTCATTACAGTTGGATTCTCATGATGTAATGGCGGAAACCAACGAGTTTCCTGGTCAATAGGCAAACTAACTGGGAGAGTGTGCAGATTTCCATTATCGCTTCATTAGGAAATAAAGTAGGGCTTCATTCTTCCATGGATGTGAAGGCCTTTGTTTGGACCCAAGCTAAAGTAGAGCCCTGTTTTTTTTCCTGTTTGTTTCAACAAGCACAAACTAGTTTAATAACTAGAGGTTGACCTAGTTGCCTTGCTTTGTCTGTGTTCTCTTGTCTCAGTGATCATTTGGGAGAAAAGACAAATATGGGGGATAAAAGAGTGAGTTTGGGGGACAGGGAGGAGCCCTTCTGCCTTACCCTGTTGAGAAATGGGACAGCTGCGGGGAAACGGCGTGGCAACCAAACCAACCCACATATTCTGCCTGTTCTCATTCCATAAATAGAAGAGCAGCATCCGCGAAGGCATGTGCAACAACTGATGCTGCCGATTGCACCAGTATTGTTAAGTTAAAAATGAAATAACCAAAGGAGATTTTCTTAAAGACACAAACAGTGGATTATAAAAAGAGATATTATATTAGAAACTTTGCTCAGCCAGTTTTAGCTCTCTGCTGAGGTATAATTAATCTCCCGTGAATCTCTCTGAATAGATTAGAGGAAACTAGACCATGGACTCTCTAATCATTCAGTGCAGTGAATAAAATGGTGACCTCCTACTTTCACCCACTCTCACTTTCAATTATTAACTTGCTAAAAGAATCTTCAGAGAAGAAAAAGCCAGTTTAGGTTAGGGCTGAAAAACATATCACAGCGTCAGCGTTTCACATAAAGTGATATTGATAATTATTGATTAGTTTATCGTTTTAAAAATCTCAAATACTTCTAAACTGGTGTCATGACTGTTAACGTTTTATTCACAGTTTTCACTCCATGCCATTTATTTTTATTTTTAAGCCGTTATGAGGCACAGTGGAGAAACCTTGAACTGCTGCTGCTCCAGTTACTCAACAGGTTGTTGCTAGGTAACCAAAGAGTGAGTGAGTTGCTAGGTAACCAAACAGCGAGTGAGTCAGTTGATTCCACTGACCTTGCTTAGCTGGCCATGAGAGGTTGAGCGACTAAATCCTTTCCACTGCCTACATCCCGAGTTCAGTGAATATTCTACTATTGAATATTCTATCAGATATTTATTGATATTGAACATCCGTCTACACATTGTTATTGATTTATGGTCCAGTCCTAGCTTAGATTTCACCAGTTGCAGTATTTAGATGTTTAGCTTAAAGGTGTAGTGTTACGTAAAAATCAACTTTTTGAGTTTTACATCATGTTGTAATGTTAGTCCCTCAAATATGCACACCTTTAATAATTATTTTGTTAAAACCCAAGTTGATTCAGTGTTTGAATTCAGTCTTCTTAAGTTCACACCTGCCATCAGTCACAGTGAGTCTGGAAAAAAAGTTCTGATTTTCTCGCAAAATTTTCCTAATCATTTGTATCCGCTTGGTAAAGCAATAGCTTGAGAAAGGTGGAAAATTATTTTAAGGTTAATGTTGACAAAGGTATCCAGTGAGGACAAGCTTTAACAATTGGAGGCAATCTGGCAATACAGTGACCCTACAAAAACAGGACCTTGGTGGTGGCAGCACCATACTATGGGAATGGTTTACTTCAAACATTAATTAAGTATTGAGGAGTTTATATTACAGCAGGACGGCGAACCTAAACTTACATCCAGAGATACAACGTGATTATTTCAACCAGAGAATGCATGCCACTTTTCAGATTTTCATTTGTGAAAATGTTAAAAACACTCAATAGTTTCCCTCCACTTCAGCTATGCACAACCCCAATAAAACACACAAAAATTATTTTAATGTGAAAAAATAGGGGGAAAGTACTTACGCAATCTGTACTCTTTGTTGTTTCTCATCATTGCCTTTAATCGGAGGATGAAAACCTATTGTTAGCCCAGAGATAATGGATTTATCCATTTATTTTTGTTTAACTAAAAACACAAATCAGTTTGCTAAACACTTTAATGAGCACATTCAGTGTGGGAAACTCACAACATAAAGTTCTTGTCCACACACAGAAGCAAGCCATTCAGAAACAAGTTTGTCACCGAGATTATCGAAGAGTTTGCACAGCAACAACTGATTCACTCCTTCTTTTGAACATAAATTATGCAAAACCAACTTAAGACAAGCTGTGCCATTGTTATGCCAGTGACCTTATTTCACCACAGCTGTAAGGAAGTAATAAATGTTCATCCTGCCAGCATTTACTGCTATTATTACCTTTTACAATCCTCCTCTCATACATTCTGTTAATTATGGCGCTCGTCATCCTAAGGTTTCAAAGTTCATTTGATCATTTGTCTTTTTAAGTAAATATGTTGTCACCCTTCAAATGTGGCTATTATCAAAAGACTAAATTTAAAATCCTCTTATCAGCCACGGCACATGTGAAAACACCAACACGGTGTTTTCACATTCAAAAGGAGCTCAATAAAAAGGGGGAATCTTGTCAGCATTCCCAGATTAGGGTTTAAAGCAGTTGACTGAGCAGGAAATAAAGAGAATGCCTTCAAAACGCCATATTCCGTCAAATGCCATAAGGTGGTCTGTGTTATCCTCCAGGCGGTGAGATTAAATTAGGGTTGGGCGAGAGAAAGAGAAAAAAGCTGATAAGGCTTTTCCTGAGCGCTGCCTGTGCCCACGTGTTGGTCGGTCAGAGTCTGCTGCTAAAGACTTCCTGCAGAGTCAGGATGCACCTGCTCCGGTTGGACGGGTCTTGAGTTTTCCAAACGCGTCATGGCGGCTCCCAGTGGGGGAGAGCCCATTGTGTGAAAAGCTGCTGAACTTGTGGAACAGTTTGCACCAGAACACAGGCGTGCTGTTCTGTTTTGTCGCAGTTCTGTCGCAATCTTACAGGAGATTACTGGAAGTTCACCAAAGTCTAAAACAAACTTCACTCAGCAAAGTAAGAGGATTCATTTTGTTCATCTAAGTTTGAAAGCTGCATCACTGGTTTAAATCCAATTATGGATGTAATTTTATTACTTTTATTTTACCAGGAAGTCCCAGGAAGAAAACGATTAAAAAATGTATCACATATTAATTAGTTGGTATAAATAATAAATAAAAACAAAGAAAAATAAACACCTTCAAAATGAAAAAAAGTACATAATTCATTAACTTAACATTGAAAAACTGTAGATTCAAAAAATGGAGTTATTTCAGTGTTTATTTAACTAAACACAACTATCATGACGACGCATCAAAGCGACATCTAATTGGTGAGAGCAACTTAAATTTAAGCCAATCAGCTTAAGAGGAGAAATTGTAGCCCCACCTACTAATTGACTTTATGCAATTTAAAGGGCCAGGATATATTTACTTTATAATTCAAAAAAGACAAAAAATATTTAAATAATTTTTTGAAGAATTAAAACCTAAAACAAATGAATAAAAACATTAGACTCAACTCATATTTGTTTCATTTGTATGCTACAGCATGTTCTCAATTTCTTAAATCTGTAGGTTTTACGTCCTAATGTCGGTGGGCGGAGCTAACACTCCTCCAGTGATGCTGATTGGTCTGTGCAGGTCAACCAATCATATGCTAGTGTTTACGTGACGGTCCGCTGCAGAAAATAAAACATGAAATAGTTAAACGAATGAATTAATGATTTTAATTATATAGTTATCAACAAATATAAACAATTGCAAAGTTATTGGTGTATTTTATGTATTTATTTTTATAAACATTGTTTTCAGTTATTTATTAACTGAACTAGAGCACTTTGGGCCTTTAAAAATTATTCCAACCAATTTAATTTTAAAAATTTATGAGAAATAATTTTGAGGTTTGATTAATAAACCATGTCACGTTTGAAAAGTATTACGCTAAATTTGGATTTGGGCTAAAAAACAAATTAGCCATGTACTTAAATAGCCATAAAAATATGTTTTTTAATGATTTCCAGAAATACTTTACCTGGAAAACCGCTGTAAGTCTTCAACTGCCCACCATTGGGTCTGTTGGAGCAAAAACTATCTGATTGCAGCTTAATGTTAGACTCTTTATAATTTAATAACCAGTGGTTAAATTTAACCACCAGTGGTTAAATTTAACCACCAGTGGTTAAATTTAACCACCGGTGGTTATAATTTAACCAGTGGTTAAATTATAACCACTGGTTATAATTTAATAACCAGTGGTTATTAAATTATAAGCAGCTTTGCATTGAAAATGCATGAACTGGAAAAAACATTTCCAAGTGGTACAGCATGTGTGAGCTCTGAGTGGGACTACAAGTCTTCAGTCAGATTTTAATCTGGTGTACTGAGAAATTACCAAGATTTGGAGGTAAACACTTTGGTTGTCCAATCCCTGGTTGCACATAATAGCTTTAACGATAAGATAAAACTTAAAAATATCCACAGAGTCAATATTTATCCTTTCAAAGCACTTGATGATGGTGCAGACTGTTTGGAACAAACACCATGTTTGTCCCCCTGTTATCTCTGTCAGCATTAATTCCAAGAAACGGATAAAACTCAGCAAATACCAAGAGCGATACATTCTGAAAATCCCTGTCATCACTTTGTGTTACTAACAAGGGAATCTTGGCAGCAACAAAGAAACTATGAAGCGCTGCAAAGCTAATTTGATCCATCTCAACCTTGTTCCTGTTTCTTTCTTCCTGATTTCACTCTGCTGTCAATATTTGAGACGAATTCGTAAAGAAAGAAACTTTCTTTAAACAATTTCACCCTGAAATTCACGGAAATATGTTTTTCTACGTATTTGACGAGCAGATAAAGATTGCGTTGGGAGTTTTTCCAATGATCGCGTCAATATTTTACCTTCAGCATAATGCATCTTGTGACTGAAGGTGGCCTGTATAATTAGTGTGGTGATTTAAGGGGCATCGGTGACTGGCCTCCATGATGAACAAGGCATCATCTGTCTCCTCCAAAGGTAGACACTGGGTACTTTTGAAGTCTCTGCTTTCAGTCCTTTGAGCTCTGGGGCCTCTCTGCAGCATATCAAACGCAGCTCAGAGACAAAGATACTTTGTTTGAAGGATTTTTTTCTTTTTTTTTTTTTTGATTTGCCACAAAGACAGATAGCTAATGAGGCGCCAGGGTCTAAGCTCAGATCTGGATTGAGACTGTAGTCTTAAATTTCAGCTCAAAGCGATATCAGTTTGCTTTTGTAGAATAACAGGAAGGCGTTCTACAGCCTTATTTTGGCTGAATTTTAGCTTCAAAGTGCCATGGTGTTGACTTTAATGTTTGCTTTTACCAATTTTGTGGAAAACATTTGGATTTGCTGGAGAGACGCAATCATTAATTGAGTTGTAATTTTATGTTTTTCATTTCATACATAACACCAATTACCTACAATTTTCATTTCAATGGAAAATAAAATCCACATAAACATAGAAGTAGATTCTATCAGAGGTGGAAGTACCAAAACTTGTACTCAACTGTTGAAGTAGCATTACATGAATCTTTTTTATTTATTTTTTGCTGGGACTGTTAGGTGAGAAGCAGAGTCTGCTGATTTTTGACGTTATATTCTGAGGTTTTTGAAACGAGTCACTTTGCAGACACCACAAAAAAATGTGCTTTCTGTCAGAAACTGGCGAGGTGTTTTTTTTGTTTTTTTTTTAAGCACTGTGGATGGTTTTAGAAGGAGTAAAAATCCAATACAAGTACAAAAACGCAGTAAAAATACTCTTAAAAGAATTTTTTTCCCCCAAAAGGTTACTCAAGTAAATGTAACTAGTTACTACCCAACTCTGGACTCTATAAATCTCCTCTTTCATCTGTTTCCGTCAGGCGCTAACACAGTGAATCATCTCTACATCCTCTTTCTTCACACCAACTAACTTCAAATCCTTTTTCACCACATCCATAAATCTCTCTTCTCCTCTCGGCTTTCTGCCCTGTGGCTCCAACCTCTGAATCCTCCTACAATGATTTTTCTTTTCTCTGGACATGTCCAACCATCTCAGTCATGTCTCTCTGACTTTATCTCCAAAACATGTAACATGAGCTGTCCCTCTGATGCACTCCTTCCTGATCCTACACTCATTCCTTACTCACTCCAACCTGCCTGAACATGCATCACTTCTTTTCCACACTCTCCATTTCTCTGGACCTTTATCCCTAAATACTTAAAGTCCTCTTCCTTCTTTACTTTTACGCTTATTCTCCTCTTATTTACACACTTACGTATTCTGTCTTGATACAACTAATCTTCATTCCTCTCTTTTCTGGTATAAATGTCCACCTCTAGCTTTTATTGTAACTCACTACAGATCACAATATCATCTGCAAACAGCATAGAGTCTGACATTAACCTTCAGACACACATAAAGACAGTTACAAAGTCGGCCTTTTATCACCTGAAAATATTTCCAGGATTAGAGGACTAGTGTCTCAGCAAGATCTAGAGAAACTCATCCATGCATTTATCTTTAGTTGTATTGAGTACTGCAAGTGTCTAAAGAAATCAGTCCTCCAGCTGCAGCTGATCCAGAATGCTGCTGCAGGTGTTCTGACTAAAACCAAGAAGACAGCGCACATAACACCAGTTCTAAAGTCCTTACACTGGCTTCCTGTAGCTCAGAGAATAGACTTTAAGACACAGTTGTTCATAAATCACTGCATGGTTTAGCACCACAAGACATTAAAGATCTGCTGTTGTTGTATCAACCTTCCATACCTCTCAGGTCTACTGATTCTGGTCTGCTCTGAAGTACCAGAGCCAGAACCAAAGTAGGAGAAGCAAAATTCCCTTCTGCACCACAAAACTAGAAAACACTTCCAGAAAACTGCAAAACAGCCAAAACACTGAGTGCCTTTAAAAACCCACTTATTTAGAGTTTCTTTTGATTAAAAGGAACATTGATCAACATATTTAGTGTGGATGGTGAGCTGTTGACAAGATCTGATGTTTATATTTGCTTCACAATTTGTGACTCTGGGATGTTTTTATGATGTAAAGCACTTTGAACTGCCTTGCTGATGAAATGTGCTGCAAAAATAAACACGGCTTGACGCAGAAACACTCGGCGAGGAGTACTTTCTGTACATAAAAAGTAAAACAAGCAATTTCTCTGACCAGGAATAAGACCAGGAAGCCAGGAATACTTTCTGTGGGGGAAAAAAAACAACAACAACAAAAATACTTAAGGGTTGGTGACAAGAAACAAATAAAAAGAAATTTCAACTATGAGGAAATGTCTGCAAGCATGCCAGTTCCCTGAGTGAAGAGTTGTTTGTCTTGACTCAGACTTTATCAACTAGACTCCCAGCAGGTGAAGCTTTGGCAAGTACTACTGATTATTCTTTTATTCACCACAGCTGCACCTCGCTGCAAAATCTTCAAAAATAGAACGTGTTTATTCCAGTCCGATTCAAAATATTTCTGTCTGATCTGATATGATTCAGATACAGTAAGACCAACTCTTGTTTTTCTGTTTTGTTTACAAAAACCCAGCATGTGGAAATGTTGTTTCCTTTACTTTATTTAAAAAAAGAGCTGACACATCCCCTCACGTGAGCCTACAGTGATTTTCCAGACAAGTATGGCAACATGCTTTGCAACTGACTGGAGATCTTTATCAAGTGAAACCTAACCGCTGCTGTGTACAGCGTCTTGCAACATTGTGAAAAGATTTGATCCGCAGTTTTGTCCTACTTAATTCTTTAGAAAAATTACAAATACGGGACCTGATGTGAGGCTTGTTTGTGTTGTAGCATGTCTAACTGCAAAGCAAACCTGATAAAAATACAAAAAATTAATAGTACTTAATTGCCGAATCTCGGAGTGAGCAGCATATCTGGAATCAACCCATTTTATTATGATTCCAATCATCTCCTTTGCAGTCAAACAGAAATCATTTCTTTGTCGTTACAACATGAGTTTTTAATTTTATCAGCTAATTTAAAAGATTAGAAAATTAGCTTACAGTCATAAATGTCTGATTTGTAGGATGAATTCCCATTTTCTCCTAAAATATTAAGTTATAATTATTGATATTACAGTCATTATTTGTCTTAAATAAGTTTTTTTTTTCATATGTTACGTGAATAATAGTCCAGTTAAAATTGAAAAAAGAAGAATACCAATTCATACAAAGGATGTTTGCTGTTTATTTAGTATTCATGTTTGCTCATTTATTTATTTTTCTATTTTTAATGTGTGAATATTCATAAATACAAACAAGTAAAAAATTAATTAAATAAACAGGACGATCTGCTGAACCAAATCAGACTTTTTGTTCACTTATGGGTAAAGAAATAACAGATGTAGGAGGGAAAACCAATCAATCAACCAATCAATCTATATACTCTGATGCAGCCATGAATATAAGACTACACCACTCTTCATCAGCCAGTCTCTATAACCACTATAGCCGTTTCTAGTAATTGATGCTAAAAGTCAAATTCAATGTGATCTGCACAGAAATCTTTAGAGATTCTTTAAAGCCACCATTGATTTGGTCTATTTAAAGCTGCTGGTACATTCATAACATGTGGTGGCCCTCAGGTGCCAATTAATTTCAACATTGGGCCACTGTGAGAGTTGTACAGTAAAGTCACCTGCCCCACATTTAACAATGCATGCTAAAAATAAAAAATACTAGATTTAAAATGGATCTATGAGAAAAATGTGCTCACATTGGAAACCAAAAACACTTAAAACTCTCCAATTTGTTGCTGATTATGATTAAAATGACAAATTTGTGAATTTCAAGGGCAGAATCCATGTCAGAATGATTTACAACTCATTATCACAACTGAGAGGTTTTATAGCATTGAAATATGCAAAAAGTTACAAGAATACAAGATTATGAGAACATGAATCAGAGTGAAGCTGTCGATCTTATGGACATTTGTAGGCTTACATTTACTTATTAGAGTAGAATTAATGCTACATGACAGAATAATGACAAATAAATTTGGTGCTAATCATTCACTACTTTCCTCTAATCTAGAGGTTTATGTCAATTTTCTTAGCATTTGGTAAAGTTGTTTTTTTACATTGTATGGCTTGGGTCAAAGATTTTGGTTTTCTTCCACAAGTTACTCCCTTCAGCTGGAAGTTTGGCCCATTATTCCTCACGGAACTGGTTTAACTGGATCAGGCTTGCAGGCCACCCTGCTCACACTCACACACACACGCCCACCCCCACACACACACACCTTTTCAGCTCGGCCCATAAATTCTTCTCTTGTACTAAGACCAGGGCTTTCAAAAGGCCACTCCAAAACATTGACTTTTTTTTTGACCCAACTAACTTGACGGTATGTTAAGGGTGACCGTCGATCTGAAAGACTCATTTGTGTCCAAGCTTTTACTTGGTTGACGTCTTTAGATGCTAATTTCCTCATCAAGGGGATCAGCACTTACTTTTGGAATAATAGCTTCTCTGTGGATAATAAAACTCCTATAAATATTGAATATATAAATATATATGTATCGATGCTATTGTACAGTTGAAAAAAAAGCCACTTTCACCAAATACCAATGTATGTAAACTTCTGACTTTGTTGTTATTCGTTCTACTATCCGGCTATTTATTTTGTAGCTCAATACCCCTTTTTGCTTTTTATTACTCTGAAATGTTTGTTGTATATACAATAATTGGTGAATAATAATTTTTTAAAAACTTCTGACTTGACCTGAAATTGTTTTTGAGGTAGGAGTTTCCAATAATGACGTATTCGATTCGTCTCAAACCATTGGCTAATTTCAGCTGCAATCATTGCACTGCTTTTCGATGTCAAACAGCCTAAAGAAAAATGTAGATGTTAGCTAAATGCCATGTTGAAAAAAAAAAAAAACAATAAGGAAAAAAAGGAGGCCGATTTTTACCAAGATTGGCCTTAAAGTCATGAAGACGTAAAATGATCTGACGCATAACTAATTAGGTTTAAAAAAAATATTTAATTCCTGTGTTGTCATATGTCACCATGCGTTTCATGGCAGGGAGAAAAAATCCTCATAAATCCTGAGATGAAAAACAAAAGAGGGCTGTGGGAGTGAAGGTGATAAGAGGCTTAACACTGGCTTAGAGGCTGTGCACACCTTGTAGAGTGAATTTACCGCCACTGTCTAAAAACTGGATGCCAGAGCATAGCGCTGCAAAGAGTTTATCATGCTCTTTACGTTAAGTATCAGAAATAAATAAAACCTCTTCGTTAGTGGATGTGCAAAATACAAAAAGGTGTTTTACACTAAATGAAGCATGTTTTTGTAAAAAAGATAGCACATATGAATGTAGTGAAACTTGTGGTTCTATTGTTTCTTATAAACATTAGACACAAAATTCACATTTTGCATGTTTTTGCACTTCCATTTGGGTTTCTACTGCTTCTAAAAACATCTAAAGCATTTAAAAAACCCACCCAATTAGTTTCTGAGGGTAAGTAATTTTTTTCTTTTGTCTTTTTGGTGTTTGATCGCAACTCGTTTTAAAAACCTTTGGAATATAACGTCCAGAATCAGCAGGCACTAACCCAACCCTCACCTAGCAACCCCAGCTTTACTGTGAGAGGCCATTACCGAGCAACTGTTGCCCAGCAACCCCAGCTAAGCCCAGCCCATCACCTAGCAACCCGAGTGGAGCTCCAGCAGGTTTTGTCAGTTGGTTCTAAAATCTAAATCTGCTAGGAACAGCAGGTTTTCTGCCATGCTCACACAAGTAAAAGACTTTTATTGTGGCAATCTGTGAGCACAGTTGGGTAGTAACTTGTTACATTTATTTGAGTAATGTATTGAAAGAATTTTACTTTTAAAAGCATTTTTTTGTATGGTGTGCTTTTTACTTTTAATTAACTGAGTAGTTTTACTATGAATTATTGCTGCTCTTACTTGAGTAAACTTTCACGGCGAGTAACTTCTCTGAATGAAGGACAAGTTTGTTTTAACCAGAAATTCACCAGATTTTTTGGAAAACCTGCAGTTTTTGGTAAAGATTCATGAGTTTTATATGGGAAGAAATTGATTTGGATTCATTTTGTTAACATTTCTTTTTTTTTTTTTTTCATTTTTGGTCTTTACAATGAAGGACCAAATAAAATATCAAAATTTCACTCAGTACTTGAGTAGCCTTTTTACCAAATACTTTTTTACTCTTAATTGAGAAATTTCTTGGATGTTTTACTTTTTACTTTAGTAAAAAATATGCTGAAGTAGTGCTAATCTTACTAGAATAAAGTTTTGGCTACTCTGCCAACCTCTATCTGTTATATGTCTTTTTGTTGTTGCTACTAAATATCTTTTTCACTGTTGGTCCATAAGAATAAACTTTCATATGAAACATTTTATGCAACTGAACTGTATAACTATTCGAAGAAAAAGTAAGAAAGAATGGTATAAATAAATTAATAAGTTCACTATTTTTTTCTTTTTACCCTGCTTTTTCTTTGCAAACACACAAATAAATTATTTTAAATTATTTCAGAGGATTCAAGCTTGCTTTATGGTGAAGTTTAAAATAGTTTGGTACCCGAGCTTAGTTTTTAGGAGCCTTGTCATTGGATGTAACATATCTGCTGGGTGGCAGGGCTTTAATTTATTTTGATTCATGGCTGTGAGGGCAAGAGGACGTAACCCACCCCCGCACTCACATCCCCTCACCCACAGCGCTGGAGTCTGGTTCTCACAGAAAACTCTCAATCTGATTGTTTCACTTTAGTCCAAGCCTCTGACATGGCAGCAGGGAACAACTGATAAGACTTCTGGTGGACCCAAACCTTAACTTGGGTTTTTTTTTTTGTTTGTTTTTTTTCAGATAACCTAATCTGTCTCCTCTGATAAGACAAAGTGCAAACTGCACTTTCAGAGATGAGCCATGCTTTCTAAGACAAGAGAAACAGAACTCTTTGGAAGTGATCCATGACTGAACAACCCTTTAAATCTCTCAGATCAATGTAACCAAGCAGAAACCTCCAGCTTAATAACTCAGAAGCTCCATTAGTAAAAGGCAATCTCTGTCTGCTGAGTTCTGGCCGGAGTGTTAATCACTGAGGAACATCAATATCTCTGACCTCCATCCTTCCCTCATTCCAGATAAAAAAGGCCTAGTTCAATACTCAGCTATGTCTTTCTTATACTTAATTAAGTACAATATGTTGTGGCTCTTTAAATACCCCAGTCATTGGTAATGCCAACAACGGGGGAGTCACACTGCTCATAACGAGGAGGCCGGCAGCAGCTCGCTTCATTACCCAGAGGGGAGGACAACAACGAACCAGCTGTGAAGTCAGGACCTCTCATTCTCTTCTGGAACGAAGCAGTGTCGTTTCACTGCAGATTTAATTACAATGCCATGTGATTCCAGTCAGAACAATTCAATTTTGAGTTCCTATATTTGGTACGCAAACACGACCAAGAGGAACCTGCAACAGTCTTCAGACTTTTCAAAGTTGACTTCAAGAACAGTACATGGTCAGGCGCCAGCTTTCCAGAGACACACATTTACTTTGCTTGTTAAGATGAATACCAAACTGACCAATCAGAAGGTAGCAGCTCAATGTATTTAGGCATCTGGAGGCAGTGAACATGATTTCTAACTAAGCATCAGAATGAGGGAAAAATGGTATTAAAGGTGAACTATTATGCTTCCTTGCACAGGTTAAGATAGGTCTATGGCAGGGGCGATTCTAAGACCTGACCTTTAGGGGGCCTCAGCCCCAGCAGGGCTAAGGACCAAGAGAAGTTATTCGTTGGTGCATTTTTCTAAACGTCACTGCTTATTTACATACATTCACATAAGAAATTTAATAGTTTTGTCCAACTAAAACTATAAATTTTTTCCAGACCTGTATGTAGTTATTAAGAGACCACTGCACTGAACCCCATTGAAAACCTCCTGGTTATTCCACCAAATATTGATTTCTGAACTCTTCCTGAGTTAAAACATTAGTTTTGTTGTTTCTAAATGAATCTAAACTTGTTTTCTTTGCATTATTCAAGGTCTGAAAGCA